>VWZF01001992.1:227925-289406 GCA_013396755.1 Sclerurus mexicanus
GGTGAGGCGGCGCGGGGGGCACGGGCGGCGGGACCGTGCGCGGGGGCCGCTGCGGGGCGAGGGGCGCGCAGCGCTCACGGGTGGCTTTTCCTTTTTGGTTTTCACAGGAGCGCCCCGGTGCCTCAGGAGGAGCAGCCGCGGGGGTGCCCGGCCGCGCCCAGCGGTGAGTGCCCCGGGCAGGGCCCGCGGGGTGTCCCGGGGGCGGGGGTGGCGCTGGGAGGCGGCACAGCGCGATTTACCGCCCGAGCTGTGCCACGTACTGCGCCTGTGACCTTGGCCCTGGCGTAGAGGTGAAGTAGTGAAACTTCAGCTGTAGTACCGAGGGAAGTGCGTCAGACAGACTGACAGGCTTAAATTACAGGTTTCAGTAAGGGTCGTAGATTTGTTTGCTAACTTTGTGTTGAGCACAGAGGGAAATTTGGGGTTAAGCAAGCTTCCTGGAACGGTACAGTGGTTACATAACTCAGGGCTTAAGTCCTGCGATAAGATCCTTGCACCCAAGTAACCTTTGGAGTTATAAAATGGCTGCCAGTAGAGTGACAGCCATTTTAATTATTAATATAGCACCAGAACGAGTACTGTGTTCCACACGAGTTGTATCCGGTGAGTCAGGGTCTTGAAGTTGCTGCTTTGTACCTTGGTACTTTTTATTTCATCCCTGTTGGAGTCAAAACCTCCATAGAAATGCAGAAGAAAACTACTCAATTTGTACTGATCTGGAAGGCAAATGGTTATTTTTCATCATAGATGCAATAGGCTGCATTTAGGATAGAGTGAAAATACAATATCTTGAAAATTCTGTTTGGAGAAAAAAGGGTATTAACTTGTACCTTTTACACAAAGAATTACATTGAAAACTTGCACAAACCTACGTCTCTCCAAAACTCCTCACAGAACTACTCCTGGTTTAAACTGAAGCCTTTTTCTCCTGTAATTTCATATTTCAGTCTTCTGACTGACCGCAGGAGAGAAAATCGTGAAACAAAATTGTCATGTACAAAACATGCTGATAAACGGGCTGAGACTGCTGGTGTGTTTAATTACCCTTGAACTTTTTGCCTGTGTGTCATCACCTTTGTTGTTGGTGTGATGCACATAAATAATTAACTTCCCCTTCCCCACCCAACAATAGGAACAGAGACTGGGCATTGCAGAACAGCGGTAAAAACAGAAACAGCTTCTGAAAGTACCTGTGTGCAGAAAACAGAAGATATGACAGGTTTCATGGATGACTTAACCCTCAGCTCGCCAAAGAAGAGAGAGTTGTCAGTGAGATCCAAGAGAAGCTGCGACAGGTCCTCAAGCAGGTCATCCAGCAGATCCTCGTGCAGCTCCCGCTCCAGCTCGAGCAGCTCCTCTTCGGCTTCCTCCAGGAGCTGGAGCCGCTCCAGGTCCCGGTCCCGGGCCAGAAGGAACGGTTCCCGCCGGTACCGGCGATACTCCCGTTCCTACTCGCGCAGCCGGTCGAGGTCCCGCGGCGCCCGGCGCTACCGGGGCAGGTACCACGCCCGGCACTACCGGTGGTACCACCGCTCCCCGCCGCGCCACCGCTCCCGCAGCAGGTCCTGGTCCCGCGGCAGAGCCCACTACAGGAGGTCCTACTCGAGAAGCAGGTCACGGTCCAGAGGCCGCAGATACTATGGATTTGGGCGAACCATATATCCCGAGGCCTACAGGAGCTGGAGAAGCAGGTCGCGGACCAGATCCCGCAGTAGGTCACCTCTCCATCTCAGTGAAAAAGGTACCTTTTTAGGAACTTCAACTCTGTGAGAACCTCAAAGCGTACAGCTTACTTTAACTGGTCAAATTCTCCTTTGTTCACTGGCTTTATAGAGCATAATTGATAATGGCAGAGGGGAAGAAAATCTCTGTGCTTATAAAAATGTATTTAACAAACAAAGTTCAGGGCATATTCTTTGCACTTGAACGGAAGCTAGATTTCCCAAGTTCTGATGACATTGGCCACAATTGGTGCTTATATAGATGTGGTGATAACAAAGCTTCAGGTTTGAGGCTTGTATGAGTAAGTACATGTGGATTTAAACATAAAGCAAGGCACTTTTTTTTTCATTTCCTTCCACATTTTAGACAAGAGGGAACTCTTGGAAATTGCAAAAGCCAATGCTGCCAAAGCTCTGGGAACAGATAACATTGTCTTGCCAGCAAGCTTGAAGATCCCTGCTCCTGCCAAAGAGATAAAAAATGAAAAACGGGAGCGGGAAGAACCTGGAGAGTCAGCTGAGGTAAGTATGGACTGCAGTGATCTCACTGAAAAGGTAAACACCTCTTAAGACTTGTCTGCATGGATGTGTTCTAGTTTAACTGTGGAGTTTGTGGTTACGAGTTCAAACTCTTGAACAAAAACTGCTCTAGAAACCTCTAGACTTTGCCTTAAGCTGAAAGCACAATGGACCTGGGAGAGGTGGTTGATCCACTGAGCCTGTGCAGGCTGTCCAGTAATGACAGGTGGGGAAGGAGCAGAGAATGTAGCTTGTCCTTTTGACTTACTCTCTTAATGGGATATTGCCCATTAATTCAAATAGTTTTGTCTTTCTGGCCTAAAGCAGAAGCCTCCTTGCCAAACCTAGTGAATAGTGTGGGGTTTTTTTTTAAAGGTTAAGTCTTTCTGCCTTTTTTGAACTGTTAAAAGTTTTTCATGTGCAACAAACTGTTTCCCAGAAATTACATACCCAAGCACACAATGCATTTTACATACTTTATTTCTGTCTTATAGAAATCATGACTATGGTTCCAGACATGATGAAGAAAATCTGGTGGTAATTAAGGGACTTGTGGGCTGTAGCTGCTGTGAATTTAAGGGAGGGAGAAACTTGAGCAGCTTAAACTGAATTTTAGTTTGGTTGTGTTGTAGTGTGTTAACCTGAGTCATGGTAAATACAAACCTGCAAGAACTGTACATGAGTCAGATACTGCTGTTACAAACGGAAGTAAATTTACTAAGGGTTTTACACAAATGGTACAGGCATCCCTTTCATAAATATATGCAATATATTCCAGATGTTGAGAGAGTACAGAAGAAGAGGCCTGCATCACTTGCAGATAAGTTTATTGTCATTATCCAAAGCTCCGCAGGATGGTTATGCAGAACTTAATGCCACTTGCTCTGTCACTGCACTCGTGTGACAGTTCATGCTGTGACTGAATTCCTATAAACTGGAACTGGGGCGTGGATAGCACGCCCAAACACACCTGAATTGGCACCACCGTGTTGGTAAAAATACTGAATGCATTTTCAGTTGGCTTCAGTATTGCTCTGTTTGCATATCCAGTAGCTTTACAGCTACTTTTGATGTAAATATCTGAAACAACTACCAGAAAGTTCATGCTCTGTAGTAACTGCCTGACCTTGCATGGAATGATGTCCCACTTACGCTGTGTGTGCTCTTCTCTAGCAACCCAGAAGTGCAGAAGAAGACATGAACAAGAGTGGGATGGAGAGAACAACCATACAGAGGAGCATTTCCTTCAGTCCTAATGTAAGTGATTTCCCAGGATGGATTTCCAGTACTTCGGCCCTCCTGTCTTAGGCTTTTCCCAGCACTGGTTTCCAAATGAAAGATTCTTAATGATGGTAACAAAATGAATGTAATGGTTTGATAATGACTCCCTGGTCAGTCCTTCAGAAGTAGAGCACTGTAAGCACTACAGCAGTGTGTTTAAAATAAATGTTTACCTCTGCACCTAATAACACTGAACATCTGTACTGTACTATAGACTTGAAAGTGCTAGAACTGGATGAAACTAAGGCTTAACAACTTGAACTAGTTTAAACCAGAACAAACTTCAAGTTACATGTTTTAGTAATGCAAACTTAGAGGGAACTTCCTGAATCCTGTGTCAATTAAGTGTACATAGTTGATACTCAGTAAGCATCAGGTTTTCCAAGAGCTGGAGAGAAAACATTTTAATGACCAGTACAGATAATTGTACTGGATTTGTACCCCTTGAATTGTGACAGGTTTTAGTACCTTTTCTTACAGGAGACTTCTTCTTTTCCAGAACACAATGGCAAAGCCAGCCCTGCAGAAGCCAGTGAGCCATGTTGTTAAGGAACCAGTAGTTTCTCCAGCAAGAGAAGATGACAGGAAGGGAAGTCCCTATGGGCAGTGGGTTCCTGTCAAGAAGGAGGGGAAGAAAACATTCTTAAACTTCTCACCCAGGAGTGCCCTGTTCCGGGCACGCTGACGGGATTCTCACTGACTGCAGCATTTCACATCCTTCAGTAGAGAGATTGAAACTTTCTGATGAGGTTGAAGATTTGTTAATACTAAGTATTTATTTTGAGATCTTAATTTTTGGAATCTTAGGTTTCTCTTTCAGATAGAGAGCACACTGATCCAGAAGCCACAGATGGGAATCTTGTGTATATTTGTAAATATTTTGTATTGCTTTATCGGACTAGAACTTGCAGGTGGGTAACTTTTTCTAAACAATAGTTGAGTAGCTGTTCTTTGGACACTTGGATTTACATTGTGTAACTGTTTACTTCAAGTGAATAAAGTTTAGTTTTGCACTGGCTTAATGTGTCAAGTGTTAGATGTGTGTTACGTGTATGTCCTGTATGTTGTTACTTGTAGGTTTAGCTTTCACTTACCTGACTGTTATCACAAGGTACAACAGCAGGTAGTTGCATCCTTCTGAAAGGGATCTTTATGCTGGAATAGTTCTTGCCCAGGGTGTGCCTGGTTTAGAGCCTTGAGTACCTTCCCTGGCTATCTTTCTGGAAGTGGAAAGCTTGTGTAGGATGTACACGTGACTGCTGTAGGTGGAGTCACCACCCTTCCCACTGTCACATACTGCACCGTGAGCAACCTGTCCCTTCTGCGCCTTGGAATGTTGAACTCAAGTTACTACAGGCTCGTGTTTTATTTAGTTTGCTTTAAAAACGGCCTCTGAGGGTCGCTGTGAGGCAGGAAAAAGGTGCAGCTGAGGGAGGGGGCGGTTCATCCTGACAAGGGTACGGGTTACGCTGCCTGTAATGGCTCCACAGCTCACCCAGACCTCTGCTCCGGGGAGAAAGATGGGAGAAGTCAACAGGCATGGACTGCATGGACTTGGAGCAAATGGTTAAACCTGAGTTTTGTATAAATAACTTACTAGTAAAATTAACAATTTTAATTTGAAACTGACAGACTTGTGTCTGGAAGCTTCTTTAAGGAACTGTTAAATGGCCAAGATGAGCTTGGCAAATGCACTAAGGATCATGTGTTTATCTTGTCCCCCTTTCTCACCCTCTCGGTGAGGGTGGGTACTGTGCTCCAACACTGGCATGTGCCAGACAGCTGGGGAAGCTGTTTAGTCATGGGAACCTCGAGGTTTTTTTCATCTTGTTGATAAACAACTTCAGCTACTGAAGAACAAACACCAATTCTTAAGTTAGACTAAAGCTGGTCTTTAATTAGAACATGAGACTGCACAAGCTGGTTACTCCCGCCAGTAAAAGCTGTATACAGCTGCAGTTATACAAATTACTTCTATCACATTAAACCTACTATGGATTTTCGAGAGCAACAGCTGTAATGGATTTTTTGGATACAACTGCCTGTAGAATCTCTCCTGCCTTGCCCAGGCACAGGGCTGGGTGCTGGGCCTGAGGGGCCGCTCACACGGCTGTCCCTCTCTCCAGGTTCTGTTTGATCTCGGCCGTGTACTTCCCGTAGAACCTCTCTGCCTTCTGGTTGAACTTGGCGTTCCTCTCGTTGATGTAGTCAATGTCGGCATCGTCGTTGTACGGCCGCCGCCGGCTGTACTTCTCACGCTTCTCAATCCTGAAAGGCAGGGGCAGCTGTGGGACATCCACAGGCCAGGCCTGGCTGTCCCACTACCCAGAGCTGCTCTGTCACACACCTGAGCTCAGGATTTACTTACTGTTTCTCAAGATCCGCAACCATTCTGTCAACCCCTTCCTTAGATGGCACGTGAGTTCCATGGAGGAGGCTGTCAGAGGTGGGATAAAGCGCTTCCCCGCTGGATCAGAGGGAGAGGGACAGTGGGTTGCACAACTATTGACTGAGTTCATAGAATCCTAGACCTTAAACACCATCCAGTCCCACCCCTGCCATGGGCAGGGACACCTTCCACTAGCCCAGGTTGCTCCAAGCCCCGTCCAACCTGGCCTTGGACACTTCAGGGATGGGGCAGCCACAGCTTCTCTGGGCACCCTGTGCCAGGGCCTCCCCCAATATCAAACCTAAATTTCCCCTCTTTCAGTTGGCACCCGTCACTCCTTATCCCATCACTCCAGACCCTTGTGATTTCACTGCTTTCGCTTGAGTTTTACTGTGGCGCTTCAAGGCGGTTCCCGTGACTGGGAACATATTGATGAAAAGAGAGCTTGAAAAACAAGCTCTCAATTATTTTGAGCAAGACCAGTAGGTCCCTCTGAAAGGTAGAGACCCACCAAAATGCTAAATGTGAGTGCAAACTTGGGAAGTTGGTCCAGTCTGTTCTTAAACCAAGCTGGGCTGTTTAAAACAAAATGTAAACCTACTCCAAGAAATGAGTAATTATGCATTGAAATATGGTCTAATTGACAAAATATTTCTCAAGCTCAGTAACATCAAGCTTGAAGAAATGAACCTCATTAATTATTCCACTACTCCTCAGCCTCCCAAAGCACGGACAGCTGGGTAGGTTATCAGCCCGTACTTTGAGATGGTGTTAAAGATTATTTAACATCACAGTCTACATGGGAACATGCATGTGCTGAAAGCATTTAAGCCTCCAGTGTTTGCTAATTGTTTGGAAATACCACAGAACTTACTACTGCTCCTTCAGCTTCTCATACTGCTCCAGGTCGGGTTTGATCTGCCGTGTCAGCCTCTGGTACTGGCGCAGCTGTGCCGCTGCATAGTCTGGGGACAAACAGCGTCAAGGAGAAGGGTTTTATTTCCTGCTCCAGTTTTCACTTGAAATACCAACACAGGTGTTCATTATGAACACAACCGGGTGGTTAAGCCACTACCTGAAAACCCCAGATCAGGATTTTTCTTCTTCTTTTTCCTTTCCCACCTCTCAGCATCCTCAGCACTGATCTCCAGCAGTTTGACTCGCTCATAGTCCTCTCCTCTTGCTGCACATTCCTGCCACAGCACAAGGAACACTTCCGTTTCAACAATAACCCAGTGGCCAAGCCCAAAACTTAGCTACAACTCCCTAGATCAGCCCAGTCAACCTCTGGTGCAGGACAATAATTTAGGTCATCAGTAGCCTAATTTAGGACGTGGATTTTGGGAGGGTAACATCTGTGTAAGCTCCCAAGATTGTCCAGCCACCATGAAGTGTCACTGCAGGCACCTGGGCTGTCATGGGGAGCTGTAATGGTGTCTTTACCTTCTTCTTTTCCTGCACCTTCAGCTCCCACTCCAGACGAGCTTTTTTAGCTTCCCAGTTTGGTGGTAATTTAAGTCTTTTATCTTCCTCCACCACTTCTTGGCTGTTCAGCTTGCAAGCCTCATACTAGGAACAAAACAGGGCAACACTTGAGCACAGAAACAACAAAACGAGACCCCTGGGGGACACAGGAGCCCCGCTGGGAGGGGGCCTGGCCACTGTTTCCTGATAGCACCATGTGAACCAGAATCACAGAATAGCTGGTGTTGGAAGTGGCCTCTGGAAACCATCCATTCCAANCCGCGGCCGGGCCGGGGCCGCGCTCGTCCTCGTCCGAGGAGCTCTGGAACAGCGGGCCCTGAGTGAGGGGGAGGCAGCGAGGGAGGCGGCGAGGCGGCAACTCCCGCCCGGCCCGGCCCGGCCCCCNGTGGCCTCTGGAAACCATCCATTCCAACCCCCTGCCAAGGCAGGGTCACCTGAAGCAGGTGACACAGAGACACATCCAGGAATGTGGAATGTCTCCAGACAGGAACACTCCACACTCTTCCTGGGCAGCTGCTCCAGGCTCTGCCACAACTATGGAAAGAAGTTCGGCCTCGTGCTGAGGGGGAGCTTGTGGTGTTTGAGTCCATGGCCATTGCTCCGTGTCCTGGCGCTGGCACCACTGAGCAGAGCCTGGGACCGTCCTCTGAGAGCGCCGGAGATGTTCGCGTGGGTTGGTGAGGGGTTTGTGTGGGCTGAGGGATCCCCTCCCGGCCCTCCCTTCCCCGCCCTGACCAGCCCCAGCTCCCGCAGTCTCTGCTCATCACAGAGACGCTCCAGGCCCCAAACCACCTCCGCGGCCCCCGCCGGGCCCTCTCCAGCAGCTCCTTTCCCGTCCCAAGGAGCCCAGGGCTGATCACAAACAACCGCGGGGCCAAAGAACCCCGACCCTCCCAGGGCCCCGCCCGCGCCGTACCCGCTTCATGTGGAGCTCCCGGAACCGGCGCAGCCGCTCCTGCCGCCTCTGCTCCGCCGCGGGGCCCGCGGCCNACGGAGGGACCGGGGGTGGGACTGACCCGGTGTGCGGAGCCACGGAGGGACCGGGGGTGGGACTGACCCGGTGTGCGGAGCCACGGAGGGACCGGGGGTGGGACTGACCCGGTGTGCGGAGCCACGGAGGGACCGGGGGTGGGACTGACCCGGTGTGCGGAGCCACGGAGGGACCGGGGGTGGGACTGACCCGGTGTGCGGAGCCACGGAGGGACCGGGGGTGGGACTGACCCGGTGTGCGGAGCCACGGAGGGACCGGGGGTGGGACTGACCCGGTGTGCGGAGCCACGGAGGGACCGGGGGTGGGACTGACCCGGTGTGCGGAGCCACGGAGGGACCGGGGGTGGGACTGACCCGGTGTGCGGAGCCACGGAGGGACCGGGGGTGGGACTGACCCGGTGTGCGGAGCCACGGAGGGACCGGGGGTGGGACTGACCCGGTGTGCGGAGCCACGGAGGGACCGGGGGTGGGACTGACCCGGTGTGCGGAGCCACGGAGGGACCGGGGGTGGGACTGACCCGGTGTGCGGAGCCACGGAGGGACCGGGGGTGGGACTGACCCGGTGTGCGGAGCCACGGAGGGACCGGGGGTGGGACTGACCCGGTGTGCGGAGCCACGGAGGGACCGGGGGTGGGACTGACCCGGTGTGCGGAGCCACGGAGGGACCGGGGGTGGGACTGACCCGGTGTGCGGAGCCACGGAGGGACCGGGGGTGGGACTGACCCGGTGTGCGGAGCCACGGAGGGACCGGGGGTGGGACTGACCCGGTGTGCGGAGCCACGGAGGGACCGGGGGTGGGACTGACCCGGTGTGCGGAGCCACGGAGGGACCGGGGGTGGGACTGACCCGGTGTGCGGAGCCACGGAGGGACCGGGGGTGGGACTGACCCGGTGTGCGGAGCCACGGAGGGTGGCAGAGGCCTCCAAAGCCGAGTCCAGCCCGCGGGCGATGCCCACCCCGCGGCCCCGAGTGCCTCGCCCTCGAACCCCTCCGGGGACGGGGCTCCGCTCCCTCCCGCTCACTGACAGCTCCTCCTGGGAAGAAGTTCCTCCCCCGGCCCGTTCCCTGGAGCAGAGCCCAGCCCTCCCCTCATCCACCGCGGAGTTCAGAGCCAGAGCCCCCCCGAGCCCCCCGAGCCGCTCCAGCCCCTTCGCTCGGGTTTGCTCGGGGGGCACGAACAGCCCCAAGTTTCGCTGCAGCTTCTGAGCCGAGAAAGTCCCAAGTGCCACAACATTGCTGCAGTGGCCATGTAATAAATTAGTAATTTAATTTACTCATCGAATTAGTAGTAGTAGTTTACTCATTAAATTGTATTGCATATACATATATATGTTATTATAAGCAATGTTCTGTTAAGGTTGGGAGACTGTAAGTTGCAGAATGGTTCATGAATCTGTCAGCACTGTAAGCTGATAGTCATGCTGCTTGCAGTTCTTAAGCTGAAAAGACAAGTTATTGTGCCTTGCTGAATAAGTGTTTTGTATTTTATTTTTCTAAAAAGCATATTGTCTAATAGCACACGCATAAAGTAACGAAGGGAAGGACAAGGATCAAAGGGTCAAGAATGAGAACGATACAGAGGATCCAAGGACATCTGGAGATACCTACACACTACCCTACACACCGGGCCCCAAGGACGAAGGGCTAATTAAAACTATGGACAGGAAAGCACCTGGCAACTGAACCGGGCCTGCAGGGAAGCCAACCGGAACCGGACCTGCAAACTGGGATCCAATAGAGGAATAACAAGTGACTATGGGAGGGAACTGAGGAGGGAATAAAAGTTACTCTTTTTGCTGACTGCGCTTGCCGTGAGTGGAGCAGGGGTCTCCCCGGCAGCCCAGCGCACTGTTTTGCTTATTTGCCTTTTATATAAATCTTCAATAAATTTTTTTATTGCTATATTTCAGCCTAGTATCATTTACCTATAACATGAGCCAAGAAAGTCCCAAGTGCCACAACATTGCTGCAGTGGCCGGGATCCTCCAGCCTTAAAACCAAATGTAGAGTTGTTATAGATGTTTATCAGTAATACTGATAGGCATGTAAAATGCATCTGTGTGCAAAGTCTTTGTGTGCGTACAGTAAAGGCAGAAGGGCTCAGGACTTCTGTTTTTCTTTGAAGAAATGCTTCAAACCCTGCAGGTTAATAACTGCTGACAGCAAGATGTTTTTCAAGTTGTCCTGTCAGCTGTGACTCGTGACTTCCCAGCAGAGGGAATCGCAGCCCAAGCGATGAGGGGCTGTGGCTGTGGCAGGCAGCCCTGGCAAACCCAACCATCTCTGTTCTCTTTTAGCTTCACTTTCTTCTGCTGCCAAGCTCTGATGCATGCTGAGTGATTAAAAATATCAAATACAGCCTTACGCAGCGAGGAGTCAAGGCAGAGGGGGAAGAAAGCCCCTAACCCCGTGAAGGCAGTGCTGTAAAACAGAGCAGAGGAAAGAATGGGAGGCAGGACATTTTTATATGGTCCTATTGGCAATATCCTAAGGAAAAGGAGAGGATTGCCCTGACATGCTTCGGTTTTTGAATGTCCCCCCTCACCTGCTCTCTCCACATCCTCACTGCTTGCTCAGAGTTGTTGGATTTCCATGCACATGGAACAAACTGCTGCCACCCTGGGGACAGAGAACACTGGTGCTGGAAGAGGGGGGAATTCTGCACAAAGCCTCCAGGGAGGGGGTTGATGTTGCTGCACAGTAAGTCGGGCAGTGTTTTTGTGCTGTCAAAATCTGAGTCATGTGCTTAGGCCATGGCTTTATCACGCTGGAGCTCCCGGCCTCTCTGCCATGAGGTTGTCACCACATTTGTGATCAGAGGAGTTTTGGGAGCAGGAGGAGATGCTGGCCTGGCCCTCAGGTGCATGAAATACTGCACCAGCTTCCTCTGCAGCTCCCACCTGCAGTGCCCTTGACTGCCTTTTATTTTCTGGAGTCTCCAGCCCCTCTCCGGTGACACACACACACACACTCGGTCACTCTGTGCCTATACCAAGCACAAGTCAGGAGCAAGGAGGGCAGGAGGACGGGCTTGGGGCAGCCTCAGGGCTCTACTCTGCTCAGTGACACAAGGGTAGCAGGGGGGCCCTCAGCTGTCTCATCCTCCCTACTGTTTTATTTAATCAGGGCAAGCTGATGGGTTTTATGGTTTGCCAGTGCCTTGGCCCAGCCAAGCCCTGAGCTTGGTGGAGCCCCTTTCCCCTCTCCCTGCTGTAATGCAGCTGGAAAACAAACCTAAGAGGCTTCCCTGGCTTCTCTGGATTTGCTCCTGGGTCTGAAGCTCAGTTCCTGGTGCAGGTGCTGAATGTCTCCCTGGCTCTGTGGTACAGCTGTGAATCCCAACCTGGCCTGAAAGAGCAGGGAATTCTCACAAATCCTTGTGCCAAGGAGCAGGGACTGGTCCTGTGCGAGCTGACAGTGAGTACATGCAGATCTGCTCTTGTTGTCACTTACAGTTAATTTATTTTTAGATTAAAAAATGTTTTTATTTCTCAGGCACACAGAGTTGGCACTGCTCTTTTGGGTCGGAGCTGACTCCATTGTCTTTTCCAGTTAAGCCTCCCCTGCAGTGCCGAAATGAAAAATTCCAGTTACATATTGTACAGGGGCCTGGAGCTTGGAGGAACTGACTCATCTCAGTTATATTTGTCCTTTTCAAAGGGGAAGATCCTGGTCGAGGGGTGCTGGGGGAACAGCACTGGTTATCTCCCACCCCGTGCAGCAAACTGCTGTTATCAGGGATCTGCAGGGCTGAGTGCCCGGGACGGCAGAGGGGTCCTTGCAGGGTGCAGCTCCTCAGGCTGCTCCAGCCGAGGGCCAGAGGGGAAGGGACGGGGTTGGGACATTTCTCAGAAAAATAATTGTGGCTCCAGCATGACACAGAGGCCACAGCGTGTTCCAGGATGGGCCGAGTCCATGCAGGTAGCGAACCCCAGCCCCAGGGACATTTCCCACCATGAGAGATGGTGCTTTGAACATGCAGTGCTGTGGCTTGAGTGCACAACACCATGATTTGGGTGTGCAGTGGCACAATTTGGGTGTGCAACGCCACGGCTGGGTGTGCAGCACCATGGCGTGAGCGTGCAATGCCGTGATTTGGGCGTGAGTTCCACGATTTGGGTGTGAAGTGCCGTGATCCTGAGCTGCAATGCCACAGCTTGGACCTGCACCATGGTGGGTCAGGCCGGCGCCCCCACAGGTCCCTGTGCCACGGTGGGCCACGGGCACAGGAGCGGTGACCCTGCAGGTCCCTGTGCTGGAGCAGGTGCTGCTAGAGCAGCAGGAGGGTTGCTCTGACCCAGGACAGCCCCTGTGCCCTTGGTTCCCCAGCGGAGCCCGCCCGTCCCCAGTCGCCACGTGTGGCGTCGGTGCCATCACGCGTGACCTGCCACGTGGGCTCCTCGCGTGTCAGGAGCGCCCCGCGCGCGTGCCGGGGGCCGCGATGAGACCCCGGAATGCCGTGGCGTGAGCACAGCTCTCCTGCCTGCTCCCAGCAGCTGCAGAAGCCGCTTCCACTTCCTGCCCATCCCTGCCTGCGCTCCGTGCTGTTCAACAGCTGCCGCGCTCCATCCTGTTTCGTGATGAAAGGTGCTTTAGAAGCGGAAGAAAGTTATGAGGATTGGGAGGAATAATGTACAGGCAGGGCTGGAGGCAAGGCAAGGCTGTGCTCATCCCAGCCCTTGGGATGGGTGGTGGTGGCGGAGGGACGGACATCTTCAGCTGGGCAGTGGCATGGGAACCCTTCCCCACCTCTGATTTTGGGGGGAGAACATGGGTGGCACATAAAGGGCTGTTCTGCTGTGCTCCTGCTGGGCTGGCTCACTGCAGTGCCGTCCCAGTGGCACGGCAACATGGAGTCACAGAGCCATGGAATGGTTTGTGTTGGAAGGGACCTTAAAGACCATCTCCTTCCACCCCCACCACCTTCCACTGTCTCAGGTTGCTCCAAGCCCTGTCCAGCCTGGCCTTGAACACTTCCAGGGATGGGGCAGCCACAGGTTCTCTGGGCAACCTGTGCCAGGGCCTGCCCACCCTCACAGGGAACAATTCCTTCCTAATGTCTATTATAAAGCTCTCCTCTTTTACTCTGAAATCATTCACCCTTGGAACTCCCATTTCCCACGCTGGGGAATCTCGTGGGCAAATCCTCTTTGTCACTGGGATGAAAACTGGGGGCAGGAAAAGGTGCAGCACCAGGGGTGCCCACGTGGCTGGGAGCCCTGGGGCTGTGTCTGGTGGGGTGCTGGGATTGACCACACTGGCAAGTCTTTTGCAAGGCAGAAGCTCTGATTTGGGTAAAGAGGAAGAAAACCAGACCAAAAACTTGTGTAGGGGCCAAACCAAACTTGCAATAGCAACGTTAAACCAGCAAAATGGGAAAAAGTAGTGTATTGGAAGATCAATCAGAGTGAATTTACTTATTGAGTCAGATCTTATTGCGTGTAGTTGTTAACAATGGTGAAATTTGGAGAGAGAGGGAACATGAAGATGGTTTGGATTTTAGGTAGAAGAGAAGCTGGTTTTCTTTCTGGCTGGTTCCTTTCAATCACAGACTCCTGTTTGTGTCCTGTTGGGTTGCAATTGTAATCTTTCAGATCAGACACATAATCATTGGGCTGGAGAGCAAAAAGTACCTGGGTAATGTGCTTAACAGAAATTAACCTGGTTATGTTTGGACTCTATTGAAAATGAGAAAGTGCTGATGGTCAAAATCAATTCCTCCCCAGCCAAATTACTGCAGGGCTGGCTTAGGGTTTCAGCTAAATGCTCGGCCGTCAACAATGAGCCAGATTGGATTGAATTAGGCTCCTGATCATATAGTTCAGATGATGGCAACAGTTTGTCTTTAATGCCAGCAGTGAGCTGGTGGGAAAAATAGAAGATCCACCCTGATTTCTCCCTGGGACAACACAGAGGGTCCCCCTGGGTGTCCAGCGTGGTGGCCAAAATGGAATATCCACCCTGTTTCCCCCCTGAGACTGTGTGGAGGGTCCCACTGGGTGCCCCTGGTGCTGGCCAAAAGAGGGGCTGCCTGGCCTAAGCCTTCCCTGTCCATGTTCCAACCCATCAACCCAGGACCATAGCTGGAATTGGGATAATGGGCTGGGAGGTGTGGGGTAGGATGATTTGGGTTCCACAGCCCTAAGTGCTCATAAATGCCAGCCTTCCCATGGGGATTGATTTTTTCGGAGCCTCTAAGTGCCTGGAGAGTGGGGCAGCTCTCCACAGCGCTTGTCAGCTCCTGCCTGGTTACATCTTTTCCCTTAAAAGCCGGAACCTCGCGGAGTTTCCTGGACGAGCGCACCTCAGTCATTACTGTGAATTGGAAATGAAGCAGATTTACAGTACACATCACAGAAACAGGCAGAGGGAGCAGCAGCAGAGTGGCCCTCGGCACCTGCCTCTGCCTTTCTCCCCTCTCCAGGCTGCAACTGGGAACGTCCTGGCTCCCGTGTCACCCTGGAGCATCACCTGCCAGCACAACCACCCTTGTGCCTCGGTGCAGGGCCATGTTGGGAGGCGCCAACCTGGTTCTCCCTCCATCCCCTGTGGGATGTGGATGTCTTTGAGCTCCCCAAACCCAGCAGCAGCAGGGATTGAGAGCTCGGGGTGGCCACTTCCCCAGGGGAATGTGACAAGTGGCAATTAATTAGCTGCCCATAATGGAGAAGGAGGGGACCTGTGGTCCCACTGTCACAATTAGGAGGAGAAGGAGGCTGGAGGTAGGGATGCTGTGACCTGGGCAGCATGGAGAGGGACAATCCTGCTGTCCATTCTGGCATGAGTCCACAGCACTACGGGAGACCCAAGAGGCTGCCTGGGAACACTGGGAATTTGCTTCCCTCCCTGCTTTGGGACACAGGGCTTGGGCACGGCTGTCCCATCGGGTGCACCCCAGGGATGTGCCAGGACAGAGCCATGCCTGGCAGGCAGCAGGGCAGGGGGTGCCTGAGGGGAGCAGCCTCTTCTGGTGCAGAGGGAGGATAACGTAACATTTCCCCCCGATCAATGAAGATTTTGGTTTGGGAGTTATTAGCCTGGTGTCATAAACTATCTCAAAACCACAAAAGTAAAATAATAAATCTCCCTCTTTACCTCCTGTGCATTGTTTTTAAGTACCCAAGTCCCTCCAGGCATCGGTTAGATAGTGAATTGGCTAAATGTGAACACAAATCACAGAGACAAAGCCGGATTTTGGGGAATATTACTCAGTCTTTGCTGTTTTCCAGCACTTGGCCATGTGCAGGGAAGCTCCCATGGGCTTGTTGGGCACCACAAACAAGTGCCAACTTCGTGGCAAGTGCTGGAGGGCCAGGGCTGAGCACTGGGTGAGGGTGATGCTGCTGTGGCTCTTTGGGACGTGTCCCAGTCCCACATGAGCCTCATCCAACATTTTGGATGCCTGGTGTGGGAAACACAGCTTAACCATCATTAAATGTTAAAAGGCAGATGGTTCTGGTCAAGCAGCAGGACCTCACTCTCAGGCTGGGGTTCACCTGCAGTGCCGGGGGAACAGGGGCCAGCTCCTCCCAGTGCTCCCAGTACACTGGTGAACAGCAGGTACCTCACCCACAAACGGGTTCATCAGAAGTGCTGGAGGGGCTGGGGACCCATGGAGCATCCACGCCAGCAGTGGGGCTGTGCCCCCCTCACCCCCATTCTCTGCCCAGTTCTCCCATGAGCCTGGAGATGCCAGGGTGCTTCCTGACCCCCCAACCTCCCTTCCACTCCCTCCAGCCACAGGTTTTCTTTTTAAAGACGCTTCTGGTCGCTCTTCCCAGTATTTTTGTCTCCTGGCCACGGCCACTGCATCCTCCCTCATTATTAACTGCCTGGGTTGGGTTGCTCCGTGGTTTTCCCCTATCCCAGCGGTCTCCCCCCTCATTACCCAGCAGAATAAACCTTTCAGAGAAGAAAAAAAGAATGATAAAGGCTATTTCAGGCAGGTTTAGGGCAGGCAGGTTCCCCTCTGCTGCACTGGGAGCTGGATCTGGGAAAAACTTCCAGCTGCAGAGAAACCTGCCTGGCCACAGCAAGACCTGGGAGGAAAAAGTGGATTCCAAAGGCAGGGAGGATGGTGTGGGATGTGGGAGCTCGATGCTGGAAGCCCAGCCTGCACTGCAGGTGTGAAGCAATTAGTGCTGGGGTTTGATGGCTGCAATGAGAGGAGCTCGAAGAAGAGAGATGAAGCCACGATGTCTCTTTTCCAGGGAGATGGGAGATGTGCTTGCCGCTCCCCACGGAGCAGGGAGCGGTGGGTAACACGGTGCTTTGGGCACATGCTGGCACTGGGCAGGAGCAGGAGGGGTACAGGCGAAACCCCGAGCCCGCAGCCCCCGAGCCCCACACGCGGCCTCTCTCCTTGCAGTGCTGGGAATCACGTTGTTTCCTGGCCGGACACCTGGATTTCAGGATCCCCCACACTGTTCAAAGCCAGCGAGGAGGAAGCTGGCCCCTTCCCTGCCCGCGGGGAGCCGGAGCAGGATTCTGCTCCCTCCGTGCCCCACGAACCGCCCTGCAGCTGACACAGGGTTTGGGCTCACAGGGCTGGAAAACCAGAAGGAGCCCAGTGGGAGCATTCTGGAAGCACAAAGCGGAGCTCCCCAGCCCCACGCGCTCTCCAGCCGCTGGCAGCAGGATGCTCCCAGGCAGGCTCGTGTCTGACACACCAGAGCAAAGCCCTGCTGCAACACGAGGGGTTATTTATTGTGGTTGTGGAGTTGGATTCTGTTGGGATGTAAACAGGTGCAGCTTCCTGGGCTTCTTCAGGGGCCTGATTTTGGCCTCTAAAGTGTTAAGTGAGTGCTAAGCCCTATAAAATTACCCTTTCAGCTACTATTTCTGCACAAAAGGCTTTCAGCGACAAGATATGCCAAAACATCTGATGAAGTAATATGTCTATTCTCATTTGTGACATTTATTATTAACAGGGAAAAGGAAAAAAAACCCAGTCAGAAAGAACTCTTAATTGAAGGACTATTGTGCCGTGGTAACTGCTATTAAATTAATCTGCTGCATTCCTTTCCACCCACACACTTTAAAACTTCCTGGTTATAATTAGAACCATTTAAAACCAATTTGACACTCCTTGGATGATGCAGTTCAGCTGCTTAATATGGTGAAACTTTGGTGAAAGGAGCAGAGAAGCAGAGAGGGGCTGTGAGCAAGCTGGGGCTGCTCAGCTCTGAGGCAGGATCAAACCCAGGAGCTGGTGCTCGTGCACAGGGATGTTCAATCCCATGGGGAAATTCAAGCTCAGGTTTGCTCCCCTCTGGTGCTGCAAGTCCTCCTGAGCCCTGCTCCATCTTGGTCGTCCCACGGCAAACGCTCCTGTGAGAGCTGCCCAGAGCATCCTTCACCTGAGTACCCCCATGGGAGCTGGGAGGGCTTGTGGTACTGCTCTGTGCTGGGCAGGGGGATGCAAATGCTTTCCCCCTGCTTTGGGAGGCACCTTGAGCACTCTTTCCTCCTTTATGCAAGGACACAAATGCACCTAAGTAAATAATGCACCGATGCAAAAGTGTTTGGGTGTTTAAGTGTGGGAAAAAGCTGGGGTGGAGCTGTTCCCTGGGAGAGTAAACAGAGAAACATCAGGCCTGGCCGAAAACTGGTGCTGAGCCCTGGCGGGTGTCACTTCTGCAAACGTGTTCCTGCTCGGCCCCTTTATCTGTCATTCTCGTAACCACCTGGGTGGCATTTCCATGGTGTCTGTGGGGCTGCACGGAGCTCTCCAGCACATCCCCGACCACCTCGAGGCACAGCCAGTTCCTCTAACGGGCCCTGGAAGATCCCGTTAGTCACGGTATCTTTACTGTCACCTTCTGTTTCCTTCTCCATTTGGCTTTCAGTTTTGAGACATGTGTTAACCAGGGCTGTGCGCCGGATCCAGACCCGACCCCGCAGCTTCCTCACCCTCCGCTGGGATGATTTCCTCCCAGAGCCCACCTTGTGCCTGTTCACCCAGCAGCCAGGGGCGTGATGGCTTTATCGCTAAGGTTTTAGGGGAAAACACGGTGGTTTGGGCTCGGTACCCACTGTTCCACGTGTTTTTCCCTCTGGGGAAGGGCTGCAGTGAAACCCCTGAGTGCTGTCTCTGCCTCTGTTTCAGTGCAGTTTCAGGTTCCCGCTTGGCTCTCGGGGCCGTGGCTTTTCAGATGTGCAATGCACAGAAATTTGGGCTGCAGTGGCCCCAGTGGCTCCTTGATGTGTTTCCTCACCCTCTCAGCCATGGTCAGTAACACTCTTGGTCCTGCTCACAGCTGTCACCAGCTCCCCCTTGCCCCGTGCACAGCTCCCAGCACGAACCGAGCCGTTCTGGCCTGGGCTATTTGCCTCCTTTCAGGGCCAGACCCCGCTCCTTCCACGCCAGCACCTTCCTTTTTCCGTGCCCTCCCCGCTCTCCATCTTGCTGCTTCTCGTCTCTCCCAGATCCCATTAATCACCCCCAGTTCATTCTTGTCTCCCTCCCTCGTGTGCTCAGTGCCTGAGGTGGGGATGTGCTCTCATGCCCCATCCAAGCGAGTGCCAGGGTAGATCCGCCAGGAGTGGCAAGAAGAAGGATATGTGGATTTTTCCCTCAAACTGGCCCTGCTGTGGGACAGGGACCCCCAGGTGAGGCTGGTGCTGGGGAGCTGCAGCCGACAGGTCGCCTCCACAGGGATGGAGCATGATGGGCTGGCTGGGGCTGCCATCCCTGCATGTGCGCATTTTAGTTGTTTGGGGGTTTTTTAATACACCAACTCCAATTTTTAGGTTTTTGAATTTCTTCCCTTCTTCTGTCCTCCCCTTTCTTCCGCTCTGGAGCAATGATCAACTCCCAAGGAACAGAGGTTATTTATGCATTTGTCTAATCTGTGTTGGTTGGGTTTGGGTTGCGTTCTTTTTATTTTTTTCCCCCTCTTGCTACTTCGTAATTTTTTTCCCAACTTTGGAAGCACGACAGAGAGGCCAAAGGAAAAACAAAACAAGGATATTTGAGCTACCCTGTAACTTTGCAAAAATGCTGCGTGCCTGCGCTGGTGCGCGGCGGGGGGCGTAACGAGAAGCAGGGGCTGCGAGCTCCGGCCAGACGGAGCAAAATTAGCCCAGGAGGCGGGAGAAGGGGGAACATCTTCAGCCCGGGAAGCCTCCGGAGCCCAGATGGGTTTGCGTGGAGCGAGTGGGATGCAGACGGAGCTCGCCCCTCGCATTGGGGCCAAGCCCGAGTGTGACCTACGAGTCCCCTCCGAGCATTTAGCCCTGCTCGTCACAACCTCCCTTTGCCAGCCTCCTCCCATCCAAATCCAGAGCAGGGCTGGTTGTCCTTTGCCTCCCCCTGAGCTGTGACGCTTCCCTGGCTGCTCCCCCGGCATAGATGGCTCGGTCTCATCCCTGATGGTGGCACAAAGTGGAGCTCCCGGAAGGAGCCGTGTGCCCGTGGCCACCTCTCCCGGACCCCCATCACCCAGGGAGCCCGTGTGGAGGGCTGGGACACCGAGTCCTCCCTGGGGCAGTCCCTCCACAGTTATTCCACTTGTTGTTTACAAGCAGTGCCTTGGCAGGAGGCATCGGCTCGGCGTGGTGGCTCTGCCGGGGCTCGTCACTGCGCCCGCTGCTCTGCAGTGCCATCAGCAGTGGCCGTCCCTCTGCATCCCCCATCCCTGGGCAGCAGGTGAGCTGGGACTTGTCAGAGTGTGCCAGTAAAATGTGCCCATGCAGACCGGATTTGTGTCTTCAGGAAAAAAAATAAAAATTCAAAAACAATCCAGGCTGTAGGTTTTTAGGTGTAGAAAGCTTTGGGCCCCTGGTGCCTCTGTGTGTGTCCCTGGCACCTGTGGGGGGGTCTTGCTGCCTGTATGAGGCTCTCTGAGTATTTCTGAGAAACACCACAGGCTGCACTATCATTTATATACATAATTGTCCATTAAATAAATGTAGGGATTAGGACGTGGACAAATGTGATTAGGGAATTGATGCTGCTGGATCAGAGGTCTGCCCAGAGAACTCTACTGGAACTCATTTTGTCATTACAGAGGATAATTGAAGAGGATGATTAGCCCATGCTCGTTAACAGAAGGTGCTAATTGAGACACAGGAGTGCCCAGGGTGGCACCGAGGTGCTGAGGGTGCAGGGCTGGCAGTGGGAGCAGTGTGGGAAGCATTTGCTTCTTCACTGGGAATGGAGAAGAGGCATCAGTTGAAATCAAGGAGGACAAGGGACAAAACAAGCCTGTTCAGAAGCTGATTCAATCTGAGAAGGTCTTCTGAGCTCTGTGAGTGGCATTTACTGCTAAAGTTATGGCAAAGTAAATAAATCTC
Organism: Sclerurus mexicanus; assembly: GCA_013396755.1. Taxonomy (NCBI): domain Eukaryota; kingdom Metazoa; phylum Chordata; class Aves; order Passeriformes; family Furnariidae; genus Sclerurus; species Sclerurus mexicanus. The sequence goes on from VWZF01001992.1 coordinate 248,608, forward strand.
CTGGGCGTGACAATTTGCTTTAATTAACACCATAATGGAGCTGTGGCCAAGCAGGAGGGAGGAGCCCGGCACTAGAGATACCAGAACTGGGCAATGGGGTAGCAGAGGGTTGGCCTGCCCTTCTGCTGGGGGAACATAAAAAATAAAGGGAAGAAGGGAAAAGGGCAATGAGTAGGCAGTGGAGAAGAGAGGCGTGAAGGTGGGAGATCCCTGCTGTGGACTGACAGAGCAAGGTAGACCCTGCTGTTGGCACCAGAGGGAGGAAGGTGTTCCTTCATCACCTTCCCACAGCCAGCCGTGCAGAGCTGCCTCCCCAGACAGGGCAGCCTGGCTGAGCTCCTGGGAGAGGGACAGACTTTGTATTTGAAATGAGGAGCTGCTGAAAGGGCAAGGGCTGTCCTGGAAACTTGCAGAGTATTTGGATGTCACTGTGCAGGTTCAGTCCAGCAGCTCCTGCTGGAGCATCCTCAGCAGCTGGAGTGGGGAATCGGCTCCTCCCTGGCTCTGCTGAACCTCCAAACAAGGAGGGGGAATCTCAAGGAACCCACTTATTTGTCTGAACAAGGTTCTTTCATGGGAGCAGCTCCATGATATACTTGGCCTGGAAAAACTTTCCCCCTCACTATCGAAGCTTGGCCAGTCCAAAGGTTGTCATCCAGCGTGGTGACACTGGAGCACTTAGTGGCCTCCTGTCAGTCCCCAGATGAATTAATTACCTTTATTTTTCTTCAGTCAGATTCTCTCCATTTGGGCTATTGATTTGAATTTTAAAGTGAAGGGGATAATGTTGTTTTTATTGTGCTGGGTGGGGAGCTGATGATGCTGATGGGGGGTGTGGGTGCTGCAGGAATAAATGGAATTATTATTATGTTACGGTGAATGTGAAGCTGCCATGGTGTGGGGTGAAGGTGATTTGTGGGGTTCACCCTTGTGGCACTTCAGGGTGGTGGGATTTCTCCCCTGCTGGGACCCCAATCCATGATGGATGTCCATAAATCTCTTCTATCCCCTGTGAGGACAGAAGCAAACCCAACATAACAAAGCCTTGAGCACCTTTGGTGGCTTCGGCATTAAATATATATGGGGAGAAAATTAGCTTAAGTCAAAACAGAATTGATTAATATTTTAGTAAAAATGTCACACTCAGGTTTAACAGACTGGTTAAATCTCAGCTGGAAAACCACTGTGGTTCCCCACCATCTTTTTTTTTTTCTTAAACCCAGACTGGTTTCCACGGCCCTGTCTCTGCCTGCGGGGGCTACTGGAGCTGCCGACCTGCAGTGGGGTTGCTGGAGAGCATTAGCAGCTCACCGAGCCGTTTGCCCTTTAGCTGAACAAATAATTAGTAGCGGTTTAAAAGGGCCCTTTCTCCCCCTCCCCGCTCCCTTTTATAGGTACAATAATCGGATAAAATATTTCTGGAAAACTATTTACAAAATTCCCCATCCCCATCAATCTTACTGTTAAGAAGGAGTGGAGGAAGATCTCTAACCTCAAGAAGCTGCTAATGCAACCGAGCTATTTAGTGGTGGGGTGGATAGTTTTTTTTCCTGCTGCCATTACTATGGAATACATAATAACATCAATAATTAAATATAAATTGAATTTAATATTTTATGCTGGCGACATGTAATTTACACTCTACCCGAGAAATCAAAAGGTCATGTCTGAAGTAGAGGCAAGAAGTAAAGGGAGATGGGCTCGTCCATGAAATGAGTCTCGCGTCCTTCTGATGGGGAGGCTCAAGAAATCGCTGAAGGGAGGGGAAGAAGAGCTTTGTTCAGGGTAGAAAAGGAGAGTTTGTGGTCACATTGCAGGTTGGATGATTTTCCCTGCTGTAGGCAGTCCTGGACCTGCTGGTTCTTGATGCAGCAGTGCCCTTATATTGATTTGGAGCCCCTTCCAGCAGCGATGGCAGTAGGGCTGGGACGAGGGTGAGTGTGTGTGCTCCCAGCACAGCCCCCAGTGCTGATGTCCTGAGCATCCTTGAAGACACGCTGCTCGGGAGGTGCTGATGCTCTGGCAGAGCTCTTCCCACATTGATTTTTGTGGGATTACAGCAGATTTCCGTGGCTTGCCAGCAGTGCAGTCTCCATTAACACAGTGGTAATTCAGAATCTGTCTGTGTTATTTCTGGAATGTTTGAATTTTCATTTTTTTAATCCCACTTCCCGCTGGATGATCAAACACCTTGTCTGATTTTCGTGTTCATACATGGGATTTTGTGCCCTTCTTGAGTTCCGACAGCCCCAACTCTCTTTGCCATTTGCTTTACATCTCTAATTAATTAGAAATAGGAGAAATTAAGTATCTCTTAGGCAGATGTTGGCTCTTCCAGCTTTTCAGCCCTTGGTTTGCACCTCCTCCTTTGTTTCTCTGGATTAGGAGTGAGCTGGCAGTATCATGCCCTGGTTGCAGGACGAAGATCTTGTCAGAAAGACTGTGGTATCTGGATGCCCAAGCAAATATTGAGCCTTCCTGGGCTCAGCCTGGCCTGCTGTGGCATGGGGAGAGAAGATCCCCATCGTGGCTGGGATAAATTATTGCACAAGATTGTGGGTAGAGAGGTTTGGGGTTCGTCAGGGCTGCCTGAGCCAGGTTTCTTTGCAAGTGAGGCTTCTGCTTTTTTAAAGATTGTGCAACTCATCTGGGCAAAACCATTCTTGATTCTTTTTCTTCTCCCTGGAGTGGGTTTAAACACTGGGGTGAGACGAGGAAGTTGGGGGAAACCAGCCCTGATGGTGGTTGATTTTGGGGTCTTACCTGGCACGAATGTGGGGGAGGCAGGTGGAGGCTGCACAAAGAGAGGCAGCGCTGCTTGTAATGTGAATGTGAAAGTGTTTGAGCCTAAAAAATAAAAGTTGAATGTTGGGAGGGGGAATAAATCCATTTTATGCATTGGGGTGTGGCTGCCTAGAGCTGCTGGCTGGGATTTGGCTGCTGCCTTGTGCAGGATGGGGTTTGGTTGCTGTTAAAAGGTGGGAAAACCAAAAGCACGAGGGCAGGCTTTGGGGGATGTGCTTTAGGGAGACAGTGGACAGACAAGGAAAATCTATGGATGCACCAGCACCGTTGGGTGCTCCTTGGAGGACGGGCAAGGGTGGCATGTCACCCACCACCCGCTTGGCTTTCCTCACTGGGGAGCCTGGGATGCAATGCTGGAAGTGCCTGAATCTTATTTTGGGTCTGTTTCGTCCAGGTTTAGTTATTACCATCACGCCAGTTATTACCCAGCCAGGAGGGTTTGCTGCCTGTGACCGAGGTGGAAAAATCCTCATTGATCCTTGGGTTAATTGAACATCTGATTTGTTTTCTTTGGTCTCCATGGCCAAGTTAAATAAAAACTCCACAACAGCTGACTTTCCACACCCTCCCGGAGTTACAAACCCACATTACAGTCGCTCAGAAGTGGGCAGAAAATGCCCCGTTTAATTTGGGAAGCCACAGATGTGGCCAAAGCGTCTCCGTTTGGCTTTTCACTGAGCCATATGTCCACTGGCCAAAGGGACCCCGGGGGAACCCAGCCCGGATGGAGGCATTTGGGAAAGTGTCCAAGGCCAGGTTGGATGGGGTTTGGAGCGACCTGATCTAGTGGAAGGTGTCCCTGCCCGTGGTAGGGCATGGAACAGGATGAGCCTTAAGGTCCCTTCCAGCCCAAAGCATTTCATGATTCTGTACAAGTGAGCTGGCTGGGAGGGCTGGATCCTGCCCCTGCATCTGGATCCCTGCTGGCACTAAGCCTGGTGTGGCTTTTTGCATCACCTGGAGAGTGGCAACCTTGTCTTTTAGTGGCAAAGCTCTTTCAGGTACCTCTTTGGAAGGCTGAGTCTGAGCTGAGCTGCCCCCAAAAGCACTCGGGGCTGAGGTTTATAAGGTCATTACACTCTCGATGCCTTTTTACAAGGCTTTGGAATCCACTTGCAAAAAGCGCTACTTGTTTTTTTCGGGGCTAAGTGGTTTTGATCAACAGTGAGGCATTTTTTTATACCTCCTTCTCCTTCCCTTGATCAGCACCTGCCTCCGGAGAAGGAAGGATCTAATGAATTGCAAAAGGATGCGACTGTACCTGCCTTCTCGGGGCTACACTTTAGTGGGCTCCTTCTATTTATTTCGTTAGTTTTTCCAAGTCAGCTATGGAAAATCTACATAAATCCCTTATTCTTGCAACTTATGGTGCCCCTGAAAGTGGAAACACCTGGTTTCAAAGGGCAATCCTGACTCTTAATTGCTCTTAATAGCATATTTTGATTTTATGGATGGGATAATGTGACTTGGGGACTGGCTTGCTTGGCAAAGGAAACACTGGGGTTTTCTGGTGCTTTGAAGTTTGGAAGTTTTTGGTGGAGGGGGAAGGTTTTTGGTGGAGAGTCAGGGCCCTTCTCTGCATGTCTCTGTCCCCTGTACAGGCTGCAGTAGCTTTTCAGGGACACAACTGCAACAAACTCAGTGGGAATGAGTCAGAAGTCACCTCAGATTACAGATTTTTCCACTTTTAATGCACCAAAATCCAGAAGTATCCACTGCCATTCCTATTTTGAAGGGCCAAGCGACTTTAATTCTTAAAAGATTAATACAGCAAAGTTGCAATACCATTGATACACTATTATTTTCCATCTTTATTCATCCCCAGATGCAGCAGGAATGGCTCCCTTCAGGCCACTCATAACTGGCAAATGCTTTTAAGACCTTTAACAGTCGCACGCTGCATTTTGCAAGGTGCCTGGTTTATGGGCTGGAAGAGTCACGCTGAGAAATTACTTCACTAATGTTTTGCAAGGGACCAACGTGAGTGATGGATGGACAGGATTCCAGTCGCTGATAACCAGTCACTTAATCTGCAGGCAGGACTGTCCTGACCAACTGAGGAGGCAGCAGCACAGCAAGGAGGAGATGGGGAGATTTACCTTTCCATCAAGAGATTATTGCCCACAACAGCCAGAGCCAGGTCTGTGGGAGTCGGTGAGGGTAATCCCAGCTGAGGAACCGCATTTTTTGCTTTTATATATTGATTTAAGGATGCCAATATTATAGAATAATTTGAACTGAAAGAGACCTTAAAGATCACCTTGTTCCACTCCCTGTCCTGGGCAGGGACATCTTCTACTAGACCAGGTTGGACCTCCAAGCCCCATCCAACCTGCCCTTGGACACTTCCAGGGATGGGGCAGCCACAGCTTCTCTGGCCAACCTGTGCCAGGGCCTCACCACCCCCTGAGTAATGAATTTCTTCCAAATATCTAATCTAAATTTCTCCTCTGTCAGTTTAAAATGATTCCCTCATGTCCTGTCACTACTTGCCCATGTGACGTCACTCTCCCTCTTTTTTATAAGCCCTCCTCAAGGACTGGAAGGCTGCAAGGTCTCCCTACTGCCTTCTCTTCTCCAGTATCAAGGATGCTCTACTGTGCCTTTAGCTGTGCCAGCAGCACTGCTCTCCTTACCTGTTCCTCATGCTCTTTCTGATGCCCACAAACCTTTGCTGCCCCAGGTAAAGGGTTTCTCATCACCTCTGCAAACTCCCCTTCCCTTTGAAATAAGTCTGTCGTGGAACTTATGTGCATTTTCACTGCCCTGTTGTCCTGAGATGAGCGGGCTGGAACACACATGCAGCCCCTGGGATTGTGCCCAGGGTGCTGCATTTTCACCTTGGTATTTGAAAGACCACTTCAGAAGGGTTGGGGGACAAATTCTTTACTGTTTAAGTGATCCTCTAAACCAGTTCAGTTTGCCCACAACCTTTAATTTAAGGCAGCTCCAGAGAGACACGCGTGTGCATCCATCCTGAAAGCTGCTGCAGGAGGGACTCAGTGCTGTGTCCTTATTGCAATGCCCGAGCCTTCCTGCTGGTGTTTGATTCCTCTTCCCCCTTGAAAAGAGACAGAGTCCCTGGCTGGGATTATTCCCCAAGAAAAGTTCAGCAGCTCTTTGTTTCACCACCACAGTCTTTTGCAACAGAAAGCAATTACAGCCAACGGCTCGAAGGCTTTACCTCCCCAACCTGATTTGCCTTGTCACATCCCATTAACTTCGAATTCAGCACTAATCCCTGCCCTGAAATATATAATGAAAGACATTCAAAATATATCAAAATGGCATTGGTATTGATTTATTAATGCTAGGGAATGCTGCCCTAATTGAATTTAGGTCCAGGAAGTAAGTTAATGCAGCTGACAGTGATACAGGAATCCAATCTCCCCAGTGCACAGCGTTAGGACTGGTTTTTTTCTCTCTTTGTTGTCAGTTGGATAAATAACAAATCAATTTAAATTTCAACGAGATTGCTAAAAACAAGGCATTATCTGCCCGGGCCAATTGCTCGTCCGGGGGTTTGGCTGCTGGCAAAGGTTGGGAGGTTCAGCAGGGCATGAAGGACGTTCCTGGGTATTGCTGGGGGTCTCTTGGTGCCAGGCCCTCCCTGGAGGCTGTGGACTGTGTTTCTCACGAGGGTACAGATTAGTGACTGTGCTGGCAAATGCTGTTGCAGTTGTTTTGCCGTTACTCCTAACCTGGAGGACTCAGAAGCTTCTCCAAACCCCACCTGGGCTTGGACCTGCAGACGCTGCTCAGGGGGCAGCAGTTGTGGGGCTGTGCCGGGGTCACACAGGTCCCTTCCCTGGGCTCTGGAGTTGCGTCTCTGCCTGACCTGCCCAGAAACTCTAATCTTCCCTGCAGCAGGAGCTGCTGTTTGGTGCTGCCTCTGGGAGCTGCCACAGCATCCCCATGGTCGTGCCTTGACTTTTGCTGTTGAACATGTTCATTAACACCAGGTTCAAGTCTAGACGAAACAAGTAACACGTTTGCTGCTAATCGGCTTTAGGATTAAGTAACCGATGGTGCTACCCTGGAATTGCAGAGCTCAGTCATTCACAGTTGTCATTTGTAATATCTCAGGGCTTTTCCTTTTAAGCTTAAAAACACAAGCTTAATCTTGTGTTTGAAATCCAGCCCTGCTGGGGTTGGTATGGTCAAGAAGGCAGAGGAGCCTGAGTTAATTAAATCAACAGCTAACAGTGGAGGTTACCCACAAAAGTGAACCTTGGTGCCCCTAAAACCACTGACCAGAGAATGGCTGGAAAAAAACAAAACCACAGTTGGAGTGAAATGGAAAAAGAAATCTTCAGCTCTATATCACTTCAGCTAGCCACAGGTATCAGAATATTAATTGCTCTTTGACTTGATTTTGTTGTGGGATTAAGGGCACATTGTGGCTTATGAAGATATTCTAGGAGCCACAAGGATGGATGCAAAATCCATCTGTTAAGCATTTCTTTGCCTGCTGAAATCCAGGATGCTACTGCAGTAGCTCCAGTCTCCTGCTGCCACCACTGTCCCAGCACGGCTGGGGGCACCCAGCAGCCACTTTGGCTCTCCCAAACCATGTGTTCCCCTCTGACACCTCGCAGCTCCTTGTCCTGTGAGGGAGTATGGGGTACTGAATGTAATTGTCCCTAAGATTTCAGATGTGGCATTGGCCTCCTTGTGTCTGGGTGCTGGAGGCCGTCACTTGGTGCCCTTTCCAAACTCATAAATCCAGGAGATCAGAACAGGGGATCCAGTCCAGCCCATAAGTCACGGGACGTCAAATAAAGCCACGGACGTTAAAACTTTCCTGCAGTGAATAGTTTTAATTTCCTGGGTATAACAGCTGGACTGACGCTAATGGCAGATGAAAGCCGAGATTTCCCGGTCGCTGCAGCCCCAGCCTGGACCGACGCAGCCAGGAGCGAGGGCTGGTAACAATGCAGCTATTTATCCCCTGAAACTCCCATCCATTCGCCCCAGAGATGTTAATTACAGCAGAAATTACCTATGAAAGACCTTGCTCAGGAGTCTGACTGTTCGCAGCCAATAATAACTTTATTTTTTCCATAATGCTGTTGCCATTTTGGTGGGGGTTTGAGATTGTTTTCATTTTTAGTTAAGAGTTCTTTGGGGTTTATTTTTTTTTGGTTTTGTTTTAAATGTGTTTCTCTAATGTAATAATTAACATTTTTTGCCTGGCCCAGAGGCTTTCTGCCCGCTGTGGGGGTTCACTGTGTCAGCCTTCATCCCCTTCAGTGGCCTCAGAGGAGGATGATAAATGGATATTTGGAGGATAAAGCAAAGAAAGAGATTTTTTGGGATTGCAGCCATTGTGAGCTGCCATCAAAGTGCCACGAGGGAGTTTGTGCCACTGGCTATGCCATGGGTAACCCATGGCATGCTCTGCAGCACCACTGCCTGTGCCATGGCCTGGCTCAATGGGCAACCAGGGCTGGGGTTGAGATGCAGCCTCTGGGGAGAGCTCGGTGTCCCCAGAAAGCCTTTAAGATCAAGCACCTACCCCAAGAGCCATCCCTGATCCTTACTGGGCCCTTTGTGCTGTGAAGGACTTGACCTTTGCAGAGGCTCCACAGCCATTTAACAGCTGGAAAGAAAGGGTTGCACTTCCTGGCCCTCACCTGGACGCTTCTTCTCTCATTGGGATTTTATTGCTCCTTTTCAAGCCTGTGGGCTCAGGGCAGACTGTGCAACCTGGGCTGGCACCTGACATGGTGCCCACGGCTGTTTTTGGCTCTGCCGCTGCCGTGGTACCACCAGGATGGCAATCACATGGGAACACCTGATCCAGCACCCTTTGGAAGATGGAAAATCTCCAGCTGATGTCACTGCTTGGGTCTAGCCTTCATTTCCATCCCATTCCCTGCTTTTATTTTTCCTCCTGTTCAGGTGGCTGCCCCAAACATTGGGGATGCTCAGAAGTGACCTGTTCTCCTGGAAGATGGAGCAGATGGTGGGTCGAGGCCCGTTTCCCCCTGAGCAGGGAGGGTTCTGCTTATGGAAGTGGGAGAAGAGACGAGACACTGAAGAAGAAGTAGGATGTTGGTGAACCACCTCTTCTGGCTTTGTCTGAAAGCACAAGCCCTGGGACAGCTGTGCGCTGGGCGGTGCTGGCCCTGCACACTGTGCTCAGCTGGCAGGGCTGAGGGAAGTTGTGTTGGTGGTCAAGGACAGGTTTTGGGTTCACAGTGGCCCCATTATGCCCTTGCTCTGCTGAGCAGCCTTGAGTGATGCTTGGGGCAGGTTCCCATGGACAAGGGAGAGTCAGCTGTGCTCACCCTTCACCTGCGTAAAAGCAGTTGTTGGGAGTGGGAAAGCCACTGGGCTGTGACACCTGCGGAGCTGGGGACCGGTGTCATCTCTAGCCAGGAGCGAAGGGGGAAGTGGGAAAGGGCCGCCCGTGGGGTGACCACTGCTGGGAACAGGAAAACAGAAGCAAGGGGCCATTACACAGCTGTGAGGGCTGCCAGGACCCCATCCCTGCACCAGTGCTTTCCCTGCTCCTGCAAATGGAATGAAGGGTTTGGGCAGCCCAGTGGCTGCAGCCCATCCTGGAAGCAGTGTGGTGGCAAGGTCTGGGCCGGTGCCAGGTGGGCACTGACTCACTGTCCTGGGGTTTCCCAGGGCTGAGGTCACCCTTTGGCCCAGCCCTGTGGTCCTGGTGACTTCTCCTGGCCCTGGGGAAGGGCCCTTCCTTTCCCCGAGGCACTGGCGTTCCCTGGCACTGTTTGGGTCCTGCTGGAGCAGGGCAGCAGAGCCCGGGACATCACTTATTTTTAGGCATTAACATCTACTATTGCAGAGGCCCCGGGGAGCTCAAAGTGGAAAATATTGTGTTCCTCATCCCAGCCCACCCCTTGCTTAATGAGCACATTAACAAGCCCCCGTTTATTTATATCAATCTCAAAATCTCCGAAGACGCTCCTCTCTATGAGCAGGGCAGCAGATCCCAGCCCTGTAATGGGTCATTAATGTATTTTAAACGAGAGAGACAAGTTTGCGTTGGCAGAGAGTAGGATCAAAAATGCTTTTATGGCAAAATTACCAAGAGTGCCTTTTTGATTGCTTCTAAATTCCCAGTGAATAAATGAATAATAGAAAAATAAATGAATAATAGATATATCAGTGGATTAGCTATTTCCATGCGAGGATAATCAGTCACCCCGTGCCCCTGCCAGGATATTTGTTTAGCAGGACAAACTAGGAAAGTCAATATAAAAGGTGCGTGGGGACATGAGAAAACTCCTGGCCGCGTCGCTGCAGGTGGCAAATTCCGGCTGCTGCTCCAGGTGCGGCTTCTCGGAGTCCTGCCTGCAGACGGTGTCCCGAGGAGGCGGCAGGCTCTGCTCGGACACGCTTCCCCGTGCCAGGAGCAGCGGGACACGCCGGATGCCCCGTGAGCGGTCCCTTCTGCCGTGCGGGCTGGGCGGCGGGGCGGGGTGGCTGCCGCAGAACGGGCACGGTGGCCACGGGGTGGGCACGGCCGAGCGGGGGTGGCCGGACCGGTCCGTGCCGTGGCCCGGCGGCTCCGGAGCGGCGTGCGCTAGAGGGAGACAAAGCCCCGCGCTCTGCCCGTGGGTGCGGGGTGTGCGGGGCAGGGGGTGTCCCCTGGGATGGGACCCCTGGGATGGGACCCCTGGGATGGGACCCCCATGGGATGAGATCCCCCTGGGATGGGACCCCTGGGATGGGACCCCATAGGATGGGACACCCTGGGATGGGACCCCATGGGATGAGATCCCCCTGGGATGGGACCCCTGGGATGGGACCCCCATGGGATGGGAACCCCTGGGATGGGAACCCCACGGGATGGGACCCCCGGCCCTGCTGCTGCAGACGTGGCGAGCACTGGCAGGGCTTTTCCCAGCACAGGCTCCAGCCAGGTACACTGAGGGTGCTCCCGGCTGGGACCAGGAGCTCCTGGAGGGCTCAGGCGCGGCACTGCAGGAGACCTGGGCTCGGGGATGGTTTGGCACCCAGTGCCGTGCTGCCTACACAAGATGTGCCATGACTTGTGGCTTTCTGCTGGCGGTGCCGGATTAGATCCGAGCCTATCCCGTGCCGGGCATTCTGTCAGTGGGGTTTGGTTGGTTGTTTTCTTACTCTTTTCTCGATTTCTGCTCCATAGAAAACCCACCTTCTCTTTCTGAGGCCACGGCATTGCCACCCTGCACACTGAGCCACCCAGGGTGGCCCTAAAGAAAAAAAAAAGGCACACAGAAAAACAAAATAAATAAAGAAATGAACTCAGCAGAGGCTGTCTCCATAGCACAGCTGAGGCTTTCCCTTCCTTTTTCCACTCTTAGCCCATGAGCACATGGCCAGAGCCTCCCTCTCCTTTCTGAGCCACTGCTGAGGTGCTCAGGTGATGCTCTGCTGTGGGGCCACAGTGAGACCCCTCCCCGGGCTGCAGCAGCTCAGCTTGGCACGGTGCAAACCCAACACTTCTGGCGGTGCTTCACTCCAGCGAATAATAATTAAAACAACGAGCTTGTCCTCTGTGCCACAGCATCAGGGTGGAAATGGCCCTGGGCAAGATTTTGGGGAAGGGTTTTGGGTGTTTGAGGTGCGGGGCACCCTGACAGCAGGGCTCAGTCCAGGTGTTAGACGCTGTCTCTGCGTGTCAGCCCAGAATATCCTCTGTGGTTGGTTTGAGGGCTGAGGGATGCAAACGAGCTCTTGCTTTAGTTTGTTTATTTGTTTAGAACCACAGTTTGTCTTCTTTTGGCTTCTAATTTGGACTCGTCTGAGCAGCCTCATTTGTTTAGGCAGCTCATCTGTACAAGGGCTTGGAAAGTCTTTTCTAGGACTATTTCTGTAGGCACAGAGATCACTCAGTGAAGCCATCAGCTCCTGTGAGCTTGGTGCTGCTCTGGGAGGACACCGACTGCAGTGGCTCCTCCAATACCCCAGACCTGGTGTCAACTGTGAGTTTTTATGACGCTTAAAAAAGCCACATGAAAGCCCCAGGTCCCTGTGGCACACACAGGTGATTCCCCCTACTGACTACCCTGTGTCCTTGTGCCCTTCTAGCCTTGTTCTACAGGATTGCCAACCCGTGGCATCCACAGGTGGCATCCTGGAGCCTTTGCCATCACTGATGTGCTGGTGGTTACATCAGGGAGGGATTTTGTAGCCAGCTTGGGTAAGTCATGGTGATGCCCAAATCAGCCTTTCTGTAGAAGTGAGCCCCTTTGCTGTGGGACCTCAGAATTGGCATTTCAAGGGAAAAAGCCTTGTGTTGAGTCAAGGGAGAGGGGGAGAAGGCTCTGTTTTTCTGTTTTCTTGGTAGTTTGTTTGTACACTTGATGAAAATGGCTGTGTCATTAGAAACCACAGGTTCCCCACTGTTGACATCTCCATTAATGAAGAAATCATTTCTATTTGCAGGTCAAGAGCTGTGGTTTGCAACCAGTTACACTAATGAGGACTGTGGCATGCCCAGCCTCATCTGGCTCTGTGCCAGCACCCGTGGAGAATTTGACCCACGCCACTGAGTGCTTTCCCCAATTAACCAGCGGGGCCGGCGCTTCCCTCTTACCTCCCAGCAGGAAGGCTGCTGGTCACAGATGGGTTTCCTGTGGCACCTGAGACCTCCAATGCATCCCGAGCCATGCCAGGCTGGTTTTGTGGCCAGTGGCTGGCAGGGAGCAGCCATCCCCATCCCGGCCTCAGTCCTCAGTGTGCCGCCAAAGAAAGGAGCTCCCAGGTAGGGTGAACCAAGGAAATAGTGAAGTGATGCTGCAAAATCAGCTTTTAAAGAGTTTTCCTGGGGTTTGGCAGCTGGGAAGGGGATGGAGAGGAGCGTGGCTGGTGCTGCACAGATTCTGGCCCTGCAGCAGCTGCACTCAACCCTGGTGCCAGGGCTCTGTAGGGATGCCCAGGCTGGCTGTGGCCCTGGATGTTCCTCTACAGCTGGTCTTGGTGAGAGGTTTTCTTTAAACCATCCCACCCTCCCCACATATGTGGGTGGCCCAGGAAACATCCATTCCTCTCTCCGTTCTTCCCTCCATCCCTCCCTCCATCCTTCAGGTAGCAATGGATGTCAGGCTCATCCCAGAGGCTTTAAAACTTCATTTCAGTCCACTGAGGACCTCTGCACTTCTCATCTCACTCATTGCTCCAGCCATGCTTGGAGGAAAGTGGAACAAGCTGGGACACATCTCCCTCCATGGGCTCTGGCAGGTCCTGTCCTCACAAGGTGTGATACTCCCCCAACTTGCCAGGTACCTCCGTGGGATGCAAACCAAGCCCTGGGGTCTGGGATCTTAATATTTCAGATTAAACACCAGCCGTGGGGTGTCCTGTGGGCAGGGGTACAGCTGGAGAAGTGGAGCTCTTTATGTCCTCCGTGAGTGATGTCGCCTCTGAGCCAACAGTCCCTGGGCAGCCTCCTGATGCCAAAATCCACCAGAGCCTGACTCCTCCTGGCTCCCCTGGACCTCCAGACCCTGCACTTCCTCAGGCAGAAGCGGAGCAAAGCCTCGGTGAGTGATTTGGGGCAGATCACCAGCCCCTGATGGGAAAGTTCCTTCTCACAGTGGGTCTGTGTTGCTTTCTGTCCAGCTTTCTGACCAGCTTTCTGTCCTTTGTCAGGGAATATAATTATGTACTTTCCATCCCTGTTTCTTAACACAAAGGAGGAATGTGCAGTTATGTGATCACAGTTTGCTGCAGTGAATTATTTAGTCAGTCTGTCCTGCAGCATGTTGTTGAGGCTAATGTTGCTTGTACTAATGTAGGAAATCATTAAAGATCAATAAAGAAATCATTAGCAGTGTGACGCCCTTACCGAACCGCCTGAGCTACAGATATCCCACTTAATCCGGCCATAAAAACAGCACCATGAGCTCATTTTAATGGGTGTCAGCAAGATTGATTGGCCAGGGGCAAAGGTTATAACAGCAATTTGGGAGCAGGGCTGCTAATGCACTTGTAACTCTTTGGTGTGCTTTTATGCAAGTTAAACAGAAAATGCCCTGGAAACCGCACCGAGTCCTCCTGTGCAGACGGTTTAAAAGACTTTCGATGTAATGCAAGATTTAGGAAGAGAAACAGCACAATAGAGAAGATGGATCTGACTTAGTTAAAGCAAAACAAGCCATAACACAGCTTGATAGAGATGACTCCCGGCAGCCTCTCATGGGGCTGGGGACACAAGGCAGGGGGTTGGGTTTGGACCCTGATTCCAGTGTCCCTTTCCAGGCTTTGCCTGGTTCACCTTCTGCTTTGCGGCGCTGTCATGGAACATTCAGCTCTGCTCACCTTACGGGTCCTCAGGCACAGACGTTCCCTGGCACCAAGATGTTTCCAGGGCAGGGCTGTCTCCTTCTCAGTGCTGAAAAATTACCAAGGACTCAAGAAAAGCCATATTCACATAACAAGGCCACATCTCCCAACAATGCCAACGAAGGGCATTGGAGTAAGTAGGCAAATCCCAAGCCCGAGAAGGGGAAATTGTGGTGGTACCAGAAGCACACTAAAGCAATTAGTGGGCAGTGTTGCCGGGCTCCTCCGTGAAATTCTGTGGTCACTCCCATTTAATGAAACCCCATCCCAAGGAAGACACATCAGCTGTGACCTCCTCATACTTCACGCTGGCCACAGGCACACCACAGTGGTATCAAGAGCGATTCGAGGCATTAAGGAAAATTACTTATTGCAGGAGAGAGTCTAATGAAAAAGCTCAACCCCACTGACCAAACTTCGTGGGGCTGAAATAATGGGAGTGTGGTTTCTCTTTCCTCGCTCCTCAGGTTTAAATTACTGGCACAGGGAGAAAGTCTTGCGTTAATTAGTCTTTTCCTTAGAGGTTTCTCCTTTGGGATGAGTGGCTGATTTGGGAGGTTTTGCCCCAGTCTCAGTGCACTGGGACAAGTTTGGGTTTGGTTTGGCTTCATTTCCACACCGTGGTGAGTGCTCACATGCTACAGCTGTTTTCATCAGGGAAACATTTGTTCCCTTCCCTGCCCAAAAACGCATCACAAAATTCCCTTTGTCCTCACATATCCTCCTCCTTGACCAGACCAAAGTCTCAGAGCCACGTAACAAGTTGAACATCAATTTGCACTTAATTCACTCAGCTGAAATTTATTCTGTTAGAATCATATCACAGAATCATGGAATCCCAGAATGGTTTGGGTTGAAAGGGATCTTAAAGCCCATCCTATTCCACCCCCTGCCATGGGCAGGGGCACCTTCCACCAGCCCAGGTCCAGCCCTGTCCAACCTGGCCTTGGACACTTCCAAAGATGGGGCAGCTACAGCTTCTCTGGGCACCCTGTGCCAGGGCCTGCCCACCTTTCCAGGGAAGAATTTCTTCCTAATTTCCAATCTAAACCTGCTTTCTGTCAGTTGAAGCCATTCCCCCTTGTCCTGTCACACCAGGCCCTTGTAAATAGTCTCTCCCCACATTTCTTGGAGGCTCCCTCCAGGTTCTGGAGGGCTGCAATTGCATCACCCTGAAGCCTTCTCCAGGCTGAACAATCCCAATTCTCTCAGCCTATTCCCAGGCAAGAGAAAAGCTCAGCCTGTTGCCCATGTAAATTCCCTGTCTCCATTACTTTTTCTGTAGCTGCTGCTGCTGAGTTACATGCTGTCTGTGTGGCCTGTGCTGCTCTCTCAGCTGCTCAGGAAGGGCTGTGCATTTGCAAATGCTGGTCCAGATGCAACTTTCAGCCCAAAATCTGAAGCTGGCTGGTCCTTTCCAGGTTATCCCTGACCCACATCAAGGGCAATGCATTTTACACAGGGCTGCCTTTACCCTTGGCAGTGTCCCTGGGACGAGCGCAAGCACTGAGGTACTTCTGGGTCAAAGTAACAGTGTAGAGGCTTGGCAAAATCTGGAGTGGGATGAGCAGTCAGCTTATCCGTAAAGTTTGTCTTTTTTGTGGTGGGGCAGAGAAGGCTGGTCTTTCCCTGAAAAAAAATAATGCTTCCAGTTAGATCAGAAATTAGACATTTCTTTTGGGTTAGAATCAAGTGAAACCATCAGGCTGCTCCGGGCTGGGTTGCTGCTGTGAAACAGCTGCACTGTGGAAACTGCTGCCGGAGAGGGGCTGGGCTGTGGGTTTCTCCAGGAGGATCCCAGCCCCAAGCCATGGGCAGGCGTTTCCAGCAGCGTGGCACACACCGTTTGCAGGAGCCTTCCCCAAGCCCTTCTGCCCATCAGCGGCTCCTGATGTTGTTTGCTGTGCTCTATTTTAAAGCACTGAACGTTTAATTATAAATGGCACAACAATCCATGGCTAATGAAGTACCGAGCCCAGCGGATGCAGCTCGCATTAGCTACCACTCACTCCTGACAACTTAATAAAACCCTTGTTACTCACCTCCAGCTGGGAGAGAGGTTTGATCCCTGTTTAATAAGTAATTTCTAATGAAAAGTTTGGGGCTGGTAATCAAGGAAATGCACTGGCCGTGGTTGCACCTCTGGTGCTGCGGCTGCAGCCGCTGCTCGGGGTGGGCTGGGGGAGAGAAACCCCCACGCTCCATGATCTGCATCCCCCAACCAGGGATCCGTCCTGAGAGAGGAGATGAGGACCTGGGATAGATCCCAGGAGAGGAGGTGGGGACTGGCACTGGCTGGGGTCTGTTGTGCTTTGGGCTAAGAAAGCTGCGGTTTTGTGCTTGCTGTCCTTTCTGGGGAGGGATGAGGGGGGTGGCAGCAGAGGCAGCCCCAGGTGCCCTGTCCTGATTGCCCCTGGTCTCCAGGGATAGGGTGCAGCACTGGGGTGGAGCGGAGTCCAGGCTTGGTGAACCTCTTGGTTTTGGGAACCATCAAAAACTGTTATTCTGTGCTTTTTTTGGCTACTCGTTTGCTGGTCTGGTTTTTTTGGTTTGTTTTGCTTTTTCCTGCAAAACCAGTGTTGATTTGAGGTTTGTTCCTCCCTCTTTTCCTCTAGGCCAGCCCAACACCCTGGACCTGCAGTCTCGGTTGGGAAGAGCCACCCCAGGTTCCGTGGTGGTCCAGCACCATGTCCCCTGGGCAGTGGGCTGGCATCCCTCTGCCTGCCACCACTGCCCCCCATGTGCAGGAGAAGAGAGAAGTGAAGCACTAAAAGACAGTCATTCAGCACAAATCCTCACTAGAAAGAAAAACCCCCAGTGGGGTTTGCAACACAGTTTTTTCCTCAAGCTCCAGAGAGCTGCAGGTTGGGGGGGGGGTCACTGGAAGCCACATCTCCTTCCCTACTACCAACCTCCCCAAGCGTGCTGGGGGCTCCAAACCATCCTGGGGTCACCAGCGACTTCCCCAGCGTGGCTCAGACTTCTCCTCGGGGCCGCAGCCCCAGCAGCTCCGGAAGCTGCTGCGTGTTGTGCCTGCAGCGTCGCTGAGAAAAAACAGCGATTTCAGGATTTCATGATTTCATGCATCAGCTCTGTCTGGTCAAGGCTGGGGGGGAAAACACCCTTCTGCACTTCCTCCTGGTCACTGGGATGGTGGTGACACAGTGGGGGCACTTAGATGAGGGTCCTGGGAGCAGCCTGGCCCTGTTCTAAGAGTGCTTCCCCATCCCCTTCGCCCCCTCTCTGTGGCCCCCAGAGCAAACCCCCAGTGGTTTTGGGGGCAAACGTGGTGCAAAGCCATGCCCACACTGGTCTGGTTCTCTGGCACAGGTGTCAGCCCAGAGGGACACCCCAGGTGAGGGCTGGAGCTCCCTGCAGCACTCTGCCCTTGCAGGGACTGTGTCTGCAGCAGAGCGGGGAGCAGGTTGTCCTGTGGGGTGAGCCAGCTCCTGGCCAGCCCCCGTGCAGGGCTGGTTTCACATCACTTATCTGGGCCACAGATAAGGGGACTCTCAGCCCGTGTCTGTGTCACCGCAGGGTTCCTGCGAAGTTCAGCAGTGCCCGTGGCCACCAGGTTTTGAATCCTTCCAAGCACTGCAGAACCAGAGCCACCATCCCTGTCCTCACACAGCACCCTCCTGGCTCTGCCACTGTCTGCCGTGTCCCCCCGTGGCACCCCAGGGTGGCTCTGCTGCCCACAGCAAGTGGGATGTGCAGGTCCAGCCCCACGGGCTTGCGGTGAGGGTTTGGATTTCCCTTTAGCCTGGCGGGACAGCT
The DNA here is from genome assembly GCA_013396755.1 of Sclerurus mexicanus. Lineage (NCBI taxonomy): Eukaryota > Metazoa > Chordata > Aves > Passeriformes > Furnariidae > Sclerurus > Sclerurus mexicanus. Next base: position 266,494 of record VWZF01001992.1, read on the forward strand.
GGGGGGAAGTAACTTCAACATTAAAAGTTGTTACTTTCTACACTGAAACCTTAGAAAAATTGGTGCCTGAAACAAAGCGTTTCCTCTCAAGGTAAATCCAAACCTTGCTGTAACTTTTTTCTCCCTTTCTGATCTGCTTTTCAGGTTTGGATCCTTGATATTTTCTCTTGCAGTTCTCAAAATTGCTCAGGAACTGGGAGAAACTGTATATTGGGTGGATTCTTGCACCCAGAGGAGCTGGGGAAGAGCCAGCACTGAGTTGCTGCCCAGACCCGGACTCGGTGCTGGGGTCACCCATTGCTGGCCACCCATCACCCGTCAGCAGCACCACACCACACGTGCCCTGGCCCGTCCTGGTTCCTCCCAAACGCAAATAAAATGTGGCCCCGTGAATTATTTTTAGGTTCCCCCCACCCCGGGCTGAGTCACCTGCAGAGGCCATTCCAAACTGATTCAAAGCAAATTAAAAAGAATTAAACACTTCAGTCTCGGAGGAGTTTCATTTCAGTAGGAGACTGGGCGATGCCTGTGGTGGGGTGTGAGCCCCCCAGCACCTCCTGTCCCCTCCATGTGCAGCACAGCTGACCCTGTGGCTGTCTTTGTGCTGATGTTGTCCCCAGGAAAAGCCACCTCCCAGCTCCTGCTGTGGCTCCTCGCTGGTCAAAGCCACCTGCCTGATCCTCCTCCTGACCTCCAGAGCTTGAAGGATCTCACATCTCACACATGGTGGCTTTGAGAGAACCGGAAATGTGTATTTTCACCCAGAAAAATGCCTCTCTGTTAGCCTGAGTCACTCCAGCTGAGAGACACCTCGGGCTCATGAAGGTGCTGCTGACCCAGGATGAACGGGAAGCGTGGTGGGCTGTGCCTCAGTTTCCCTTATTGCCAAGCCAGGAGCCGAATCCCTCTGCAGGAAAGTGTTTGGCTCCTGAAGGCAAAAGGCTGTTGGAGTCCTGGGTGCTCATCCCCCCTGGTCTGGCCCTGCTCAGCTCCTCCTGGGGTCTGGGGCAGAGCTGGCCTTCCCCAGGGACACCTGGGGCCCCCCACGCTCAGGGAGGTGACCCAGCCCCTCGCCGGTGGCTGGGACCCCCAGGGTCCCTCCTTGGGGATGGGATGCTTGAGCTCTGCATCTGTCCAAGGTCCTGGAGACACCCAGTCCCCTCGAGGGTCCCTGTGGGGTCAGAGGTTCCCTGAACGTCCCCTCTGCTCCTCCCATGTGATAAAAATTCAGATAAGAGGTTTGGGGTTTCTTTCCTTGGTTTTTTGAGGCAGGGGACAGTTCTTCTGTTTGAAGAGGAGGGAAAAAACCAAAAACCAAATAAATTTCTTTGGAGCTTTATCCTCTTAGAAGATCTGACCTTGATCTGCTGCGCGGGAGATAATTGCGCCGTGGGTCCGGGGAGGTGGCGGCACTAATTGCACTGCTGGGGGCTGGGGCTGGGCTTTTTTTTGCCTTTTTTTTTTTTCTGGTTTCTCTATTTTCCCCTCTTCTCTCTTGCTCTGACTGTGACTCACCAGCAAAGACATGAGTCCCTCCGTTTAGAGAAACCGCACAGTCTGAAGAAGTTTCCCACGGTCTGCTCTTTAAATAGCGCCGCGAGCCGTGGCTGGACCACGCCGGTGCTCGAGCATCGCTTCCCCCATCCTCTTCCTCTCCCGCACACCTTCCCCTTTCCCTCCGCCGCGCCAAAAAGCACCCCAGGGAGGAATTTTTCCCACCACTGCTTCGCCCCAAAACCCTCAGGAGCGCCCTGAAGGGCCCGTGGGTGATGCCCAGAGGTTTCCTGCCCAGGCTGGCAGCCAAGCCCTGGCTCTTCGCAGCCAAACCCTGCTTGGTGTCACCTGCCACCGCCTTCGTGACAAGCGCCCCACGGTGCTGCTTCCGCCCTGGGCTCACTCATGACGCTGCTGAGCTTTTGCTCGAAAAGTTATTAAAAAAAAAAAGGCAAGAAAAAAAAAGTGGTGAGAAAGGAAGGAGATGCCAGGGGCCTCTCCGCACCCTTCCAGTAAGCGAGTCAGCGCAGGGGGGCAGCGGGCCCTTCTGAGAAGCCCGAAGTGCCGGGGGGGTGAGGGGCACCGGGCTGGGGGGTTTCTGTGAAAGCAGCCGCTGCGGGGGAAATGCAGCGACGGAGGTGGGGGCGGACGTGCTCCCCACCACACAGGAGTCTCCCCCCCGTCGCTCTTTCTTCTTGTGAAGAACTTTGGGCAGGAAACGCAAAATTTGAACGTGACCCTGGTGCCATCAGACAGCCCTTCAGAGGGACCCCCAGACCTTCCCAGGGACCTCCAGGCCACTCTGGGGACCACCGGCCCTCCCCGATGGGTGTGGGTGTGGGTGCAGAGCCCTGTGCCTTGTGGGGTCCGGCTGGCGCAGGGAAAAGCTGGGCTGTTGTCACCTCTGCTCACATTTTGGAGTAGAATCAGGTAATTGTTAAGATTGGAAAAGCCCTCTGAGACCAAGTCCAAGCATTAACCAGCACTACAAAGCCATCGCTAGACCATGTCCCCAGGTGCCACACGTGGTTTAAGTGCTAAACCTTCCTGGCACTGGCTACAGTGAGATGCTCACAATAGTAATAATAATCTCAACTTGGACCGTGAAGGAATTTATGTACATTTGCAGAGGGTGAGATTCTGCAAAATCTGTCAAGCAGTGGCAACGCGCCCCCGTCCCGCTGTGAACAGGTCTCTGCTCCCCACATTGCCACGTCCTGGCTGCTCCCTGGTGGGGATGCTCCTGGCCCCGGGCAGATCCCTTGGGCTGGAACCAAGCTCCCAGTGCCGCTGCACCACCAGCGCCTTCCCCGCTGCCGTTCCTGCTCCACCACAGCCCTCCCCTCCCTCCCTGCCACATCCCAGGAGCTGGGAGCAGCCCTTCCGCTTTTCCACCCTCTTCTGCACCGTCAGCGGGAGATGAAGTGCAGATTTGCTGCAGATGTGATCAAGAGAAACAGCTGCCTGTGAGGGGGGGAGGAAAGGACAAGAAAAAGGAGAAAAGGAAGGAACAGAGGCAATGTTATTTAGTTCAGCAGAAGGGGCGTTGTGTGAATGAGAACAGAACACCACACGCTGAATCCTTTAAAATTCATCCCTGATCTTTAAGCCATTAGTTCTTCTGGTTTGGATCTCTTCCCACTGGAGGAAAGAAGTAGCTTGGTAGTAATCCTAATAAAAATTTTTGTCTCTGAAATAAAATATAAAACTTGCAACATGGATGGCTGGAGAGAATCAGTGACCAGCTGGTAATAAATTAGGGGTATTATTGGCATTACAGTAGCTCTTACCTCCAGCCAGGAGGGATGAGGGTCCTTTCCTGCAGCTGGCAGAGCCAGTTGTGTGTTGGAAGCTCGTGCTGGCACTTCAGAGCTGGTCAGGGTCAAACTCACCTGGGACTCAGGGCTTTGACCCCATCCCGTTCCCCCTCCAATGTGGCTCTCAGGGATGTTTCTGCAGGGTGGATTTGAAGGGGACCTGGTTTCTGGGAGCCCAAGGTCATGGCTGGGCTGGTGTCAGGTCCGGTTTCTGGAATCCAAACCCACCACTCCACCATAGTTTGCTGCACCACTGGTACTTTTGAGGCAGGACAGGGGAAGACGTCAAGAAATACAGATTTTTCCCTTAAAACAGAGGCCACCTCCCTCTTGATCAGGACCTTGAAGGACTTTCCTGGCCCGCGGCTCTTGGCACCAGCCATGGCTGTGCTTTCTGTCCTTGACATCTCTGGGCTGAGCACTATTTTGGAAGGCAAGACAACATCAATAGCTGATTAACAGTTTCTGATGAGCCAAAAGTAAGATGTGTGAGTCAGAACCAAAATTACCATTGTGGCATAGCCCAAGAAGCTCTCCCAACATGCCTGTGTCCTGTACTGGTTTTACTGGTGTGAGACAAATTAAACTAAACCAATGCCAAATCCTTTTGGATTGGCATGTTGGGTGTCTGGAAGACAAAAATAATTTCAGTTTTTAGTTCAAAAATAAAGGTGAAACTTTCTATTTAAAAGTGAAAGAAATGGGTGGGGAAAATGAGGTTTTCGTGGAAAAAACCCAAATCTCAGCCAAGGTACAACTTGGGCTTTTTTTTTAAAATGGGCCAAAGTTTTTAATGAAAAACAATGTGAATGTTCTTGATGGAGGCACCTTCATTGTGAAAAATTAAATGTTCTATAAATTGCAGGTATTAATTCAACTGTCTCAGTTACAGATTCTGTGGAAATACAAATATATGTATGTATGTGTCTGCTTGTACACTGTAAGAAGGGGCTGGGTGACTCCTCAAGGTCTCTCTTCCACAATTCCATGACTATATGAATATACCAATATTTTCTACTCTCTCGTGTCCATACATCCAAATTTTTCCCAGCATATCTTTGCCTTTTGATTTTGAAGGCAGATTTTAAAACTGGCAAGAGCAATGAACCAAAGAGACCAGATTCGTAAAGCAGGAGTGCGAAGGGTACTGGGAAGAAACGCTTGTGTTCAGGAGTTGCAATTTCCACCTTGCCTCTGAAATCCAGACTAATCATTATTGTGTTTGACACCAACCCTCCTCTCTCCCAGGCGTGCGGGGTGTGAGGGAGCGTTTCTGTCACCCGTGGATGGATGCTGGGTACCCACCTGCTCTGCTGAGCTCCCCCGTGGCTGGTGATGTCTCCACATCTTGATTTGCTCTTTCTTTTCTTTTCTTTACTTTGTGGTTCTTTTTTTTTTTTAATTTATTTCATTTCTTCAAGGTCTCCAAATCCACCTCAGCCCACAGGCTGTGGGGATAATACTCATGTTTCTAACCACTTCTAAAGCTCCCTGGTAATGAGCTGCACCCTACACGTGCTCTCGTGTGCTGCTGCTCTCCAGCACGGCAAACCCAACGTGTCCCACCAACAGCAGCAGGTCCTTTATGGGGGGAAAGTGGGAATCCTGGCCCTCCTGAAATCATCATTGCCCCAGAACGTGCCCTGGCTGAGCCCCACCCTCCCTGCCTGCTCCCAGCCCTGTCCCTCCTGCTTGGCAGGTGCCCCTTGAAATTGCACCACTCGCGATGCTCTCGGCTTCCTTGGCTTCTGTGGGAAACTCTTGGAGAACGCACCCTCCGAGACCACAGACCAGACGCAAAAATTCACTTTCTTTGCCATAAATTGTTGTTTGGTTTTGCCACTCCATTTGCAAGAGCGGCGGCTGAAAGGGGTGAGTGAGCGCTGAACGATCCTTGGGGTATTTCAGAACAGACAGCTGGATTCAAAAAGGGAAGCAAATTTCCTCGTGCTCTGTGGATGAATTGAGGTTTGGGGGATTTTTAGACTTTCTCTCCCTCTGGGAGGCTGGAAGTGAAGTGTCTTTGGCCCCGTGTGGACCTGGTGGCCCCACTGCTGTTATGCTCATCCTGGCTGGAAATGCAACAAACCCCCTTAACGCTGGTGGCAGCCAGGACGGGGGGATTTGGGGTCATACCCCGGGTCACTGCCAGCCCTCCCCACTCCTGCCTGTGGCTCTGGGTTCAGGAAAAGGGCACTGGTGTGACCACACTCAACCAGCATGTGACTGTGGCGTGACCCGGCCGTGGTGTAACCACAGCCCATGGGGGTTCTCCCTCCAAGTGCTCCCAGATGAAATGTCCCTGCTTGGCTGTTGCTTCCAGGGGCCGCATGGCCCTCACCCCATCGCACACCCCAGGACCTTCCAGAGGCCCGCAGGGCACTTGGATGGGTGTTGCAAACAGCTCCAAGGCGCTGCCCATCGTCCCACAGATCTGCTGGCACCACGCGCCCTCCCGGGCTCTCAGCTCACTGCCACGGGAGCAGGAAGGAGCACGGCCAGCCCACCCCCTTGCTCTGCCAACGCCTCTGTTCCCAAAGCCCCTCCGGGTTCTGGAGATGTCCAGGCAAGTGCTGGCTCTGTGCCCAAAGGCACCACAAAGTTGCCTCGAATGCTTTGTCCCCTCCTAAACTAGTTTTTTTTCATTTATGTCCTTCTCCCCGCCTTGTCCCAGGGCTGTGGTTACCCCCGTGGACAATTCCCCAGACCCACTGCAGAGTCCTTCTGCCGGTACCTCCCCAGCCACTCCTGCAGGCGCTGGATGGCAACTCCACCAGAATGCCAGTTCCATTGCACCAGCTCCCATCCCTGCCCAGCCCCGGCACCAGCGCCCTGGATCGCGACAGGGGCGCCCGCGGCTCCCAGCCTGGAGTGCTCGCCCTTCCCCGGGGTGCACGGGGAAAGCAAGGCAGCAAGGGAGCGGTCCCGTGGCCAGTCCCTGCTCCAGGGTCGGGAGGCCTCTCTCCAGCAGGGCCACAAGGCCAGCATTGTGCCGCTGGCCACACACACGTGCCCGGCCGGCTCCGCGCAGCCGGGCACAGGGCACCGGCCACGGGCATTCCCAGAGCGCCCTGGCGCCAGCCAGGCAGGGCTGGGGTGAAGCGTGGACACAGCCATGAGTTGTTCCTGGGTCGTGACCGTTTTTATGGAGCGGATCACATGCCTCCTTTCCCATGGCTTTGGGCAGAGCTGGCGTGGGTTGGGTGCTGGGGTTGGTGGTGGGGCAGGGATGTGCTGCTGTGGCTTCATGGCTCAGGCAAGAGAGTCCCACCCGGGTCAGCCCCGACTGCACTGCTGGGCTCATAACATGGCTCTGGGTCTCAGATTGCTCTAGAGCCTCTTGGGGCTTTGGGCAGGAACTTCGGATACTGAGAACGTTGGCGATGTCCATGACTCTCACCTCGTTGCAATTAAGTCTGGGTAATAAGAGATGATGGGAGATTGGTGGAGAAAAAAAGCCCCACCCAAAGCGTCACCATCTAGTGCTGGTGAAGGATGTTTGGCCAGTGTGTAAATCCACACAGTGGAATCAGAGCTCCCACCTGGCACCTCACAGGATGAGGAGTAGGAAGTTACCTTCAAAGCACCTTCCCTTCCTCTTCCTTCTCTTCTCCATCTTGACTTTTCTCCCCATAAACCCCATAAGACCCAAACTGGGTGAGGTCTAAAACTCCCACCCTTTTTTCTGCAGGGAAGGAGCCGTGAAATCCAAAACTAGCCTGAAAAACCTGAATATTGCCCAGGAGGTTTGTAATGCTGAAGCAGGCAGGGGTGGCCAGTGGGGTGCTCCTTTGGGGACCAGGATGGGGACAGAGGAACACGCTTCCCCTGGGTGGAGCAGGAGGGGAGCAATGCCACTGCTGTGGGAGAAGCAGTTTTGCTGCCTGCAGCCTCGCAGCCCAAGGCTGGGGCTGTGCTCCTGGTGGTGTCTGGCGGGCGAGACAAGGCGATGCTGTTCAGTGCCACAGACCCCGCTCTGTGCAGCTCCGGGTGTTTTCCAGGTTGGGTTGCTTTTCCCTTTCCTTTTGTGCCAGCATTTGCACAACCTCTGCCCCCTTCCTCGCTCTGAAACCATTTTTCCTCCCCTTCTTTGCTTAAAAGCAGCAAACAAGGAGTTTTCAGCTGCAGTAAATATGAGCAGCTCTTTTTTTAACCCAGTCTCCAATAACTCCGCAGGAATCTGTAATGTCTTGGCCGATAACATCGTGATGCATCCAAGCACCAACATCCATCAGATGAAAAACTCAACAAAGAATGACAGTTATGAGCACCAAACTCTCCAAATACCTTATAATCATATTTGTGTACTCCAGTGTCCAGTGTCCTCTGCCTTGGGTCCTATTTGCCTGTGGGTTTGAGTTGCTCAAGCTTAGTTTGTGTCTGTTTTATGCCATCAGAGAGCTCCCTTTGCTCTTTCTTACAAGGAGGAAAAAAGGGCAAATATCATCTCATGTTTCAATTCTACATTTCTTCCTATTTAGGAAAAATTCATCTCTGAGAGTGATAACAGCAATTTTCTATGAGAAAACCCACCAGTTTGGCAAGGCAGTGTCCGATGGCAGCTCCTCTTCCTGGTGTGAGCATTTTTAGGTGCTCCTGGAAGTTTCTGTGCTATGACTTTACTAGAGAATGGCTTTACTGCTTTAAGAAAATACAGCAAAGTTATCTTCTGTCACTTGGGCAGGACAGGAGGACAGCTGTACCTGTTGCCTTCCTCCTCCTCCTTCTCCTCCTCTCCGCCTTCCCTGGTCCCCTCTCCGCAGCCAGAGTTGTTTATTCTGCCACATGTGCTTCATATTTTTGCTTAATACTAATTCACATAAAATCCTTGTGAAGAACCACCCATCCACACATATGGAAGCAGTCTCGGCACAGTCCCCCCACCCGGCTGGGAGGCAGAAAGCCTTGTACAGCTCAAAATTAGGACCCAGACAAAGTGGTGAATGTGGGAGAAAAGGCAGTTAAAAGGAGAAAACCACGGCATGTAAATGGGTTATTACTTCAATCACCCAATTAGGGATCTACGGGCTCTCGTCTTCATTCATTCTAAGGCACCAATATAATTAATTAAAGAGGAATGTCTCCTCCACTCCTGTCTGTCACTCAGCCATGAGTCTGAGGGAGCCTCCCACGAGCCACCAACTAAAAACCATAAAATTATCAGTAAAAAAAAAATCCTACATAGGAAAAAGAACCCCAAAGCCCAGCACCCCAAAGCCACAGCAATATCCTCGGCCCATTGACGCCACGGATCAGGTGACGCCGCTCTCCCACCCAGCGGATGCCGAGCCGGCGGCTCTGCCGTGCCGACCACAGAACCACCAGCCAGCCGGAGGCCACCTGTGCCGCCGGTGGGGTTTTCCTCTTCCTTTTCCTCACCGCTGCCTCTCCCGTCCCTCCTCTTCCTCCTCCAGGGGCACTGGGATACGGGACGAGGAGGATGGGATCCAACAGCATCTTCGACTCCTTCGCCACCTACCCCTCCGCTTTCCTGCGCGGTGAGTACAGACGAGCCCGTTGGTTCCTCGGCAGCAGGAAACACCATCGGGGTTTGTATTTATTTGATTTATTTCTATTGCGAAGAACCAAAACAGCAGTGGCTTTGATGCAGCTTTGCTGGCACCTCACTCCTCACCACTGCCCGCCGGGGTTCCTGCCGGCTCCGCCGTGCTCCACGTTGTCGCAGTGTTTGTCCAGGTTTGATGCGGTTTGCTCCCGTTTAATCTTTCCCTTCTCCCATGCAATTGCAGCATTGGAAAGGGCTGGGGCTGAGCTGGGATGGGATGGATTTGATGCGTTTGGCCAGGTTGTTATTTGGATGCTGGTGGATGCAGCGTGCTGGGGAAAAGTGGTTTGGAAGGGAAGAGGAGCTGGGGGAGATCAGGGCTGCCTTCAGGCTTCCTATGTTATATATTTCTTTATATACAATACTCCACATATGAAACACACAACTGTGTATTTTTGCTAAATTTATAACTCCATTGGATGATGACTCTGCTCAGCCTCTCTTCCTGGTGTCTCTGCACACCCCAGGACGTGATGCTCTCACTCTCAGCCCGCACAGCTGCCTTGGCACGGGCAAACTGCCCCTCAGAACGGGGCGCTTCTCCCCAGATTTCTCCTTTGCTCAGCCCAGCTCCCAGCAGGATCTCACACCCCCAGAACTGGACCTGCCTTCATTTCACAACCGCCGTTCTCTTGTGGAATTGCTCTCAGCTCGGTGGCTCAGGGGAACCGAGTGGGCTGGTGCGGGATGAGCTGCTGGGACCATGACGCGTGCCGAAACCTCTTTGGGGAGGAGCTAGGCACTTGCCAAATCGTTGGGAAGAGATCTTGAAACCTCTGCCTTTTCCCTTCCTGATGCAGTTCAGGAGCAAAAGCTTGAGCTGATCATGGTCATGAGGACCCAGCAACTGAGTGACAGCTTGGAATGTCACACTGAACCCCGGCAGATTAGGGTGGTAATAAACCCCCGAAGAGCAAAGTGCAGCAGGTCACCCAGAAATCGGTCATTGCAGACCATATTTTGGCCTATTTTTGAGAAAGCAAAAGGTTATATGTCCTTTTGAGTGGCTCAGTGGTGTCAACCAGCATCATGACACTTCCCTTGTGTTTTCCTCCAAGTAGAATGTGTTGGAGAGACAGCAGAAGGAGACAGGGATGCAATGAGGTCATAGAAGCATGGAATGGTTTGGGTTGAAAGGGACCTTAAAGATCATCTAATTCCAAACCCCTGCCATGGGCAGGGACACCTTCTATTAGACCAGGTTGCTCCGAGCCCCATCCAACCTGGCCTTGAACACTTCCAGGGATGGGGAACGGGGATGTGGATGAGATGGATATGAAAGGGGAGTAAATCCAGACTGGCTTTCCCCACCCCATCCTGGAGATCCCAGACCAGAGCACAGGGCAAACAGGCAGAATAACCACGTTCATCTTCCTGCCCTCTGCTCGGAGATGGTGGCATTACAAATGTGTCCTTTGTACTCCATGCAACTAATTAAAGGCAGTCTCATGGCAAGGAAAGAAGAGAAGTTTATAAAAAACATTTGCATCGTTCTTTTTAATCTATACTTCTCCCTCCACAAGCCAGATGAAGAAATGTCGGGGTTTAACTTGCTTGTTTAAAAATAAAGAGGGAGGGAGCAACAGAAATATCACGTCTCGTGTACAGTTTCCATACAAATAGGAACTCATAAAAGCAATAAACATCTTTGTTTCAGACATAATTTTTTATTAAATGGGGAGATTACACCAAGGATGGAATATAGCCAAATGGTGAAACATTTGTTTAGTATTAGGACAAGAAATCCTTGTTTTCTTTAAGGAGCTCAGTGTGTCTTCTCCTGCCCGGCTGGATTTGGGTGAGTACTACAAAACATTCACGGATGTTCATTTAAATTCCTCAGGGCTTTGGGGGATACAACTGCATTCATAGTTTTACTTCGCCTTCCTGGGCACATCCATGAAAATAAGTGTTTGTTTGTGCAAGTATTTAAGGAATGAAATGAAAAATCCTAAAGGCGTTCCCTAGTTAGTCGGGAAAAGTGAGGTTTTTGAATATAGAAAAGGGATTTTTCAGTTTTTCATTGGGGCGGGTGACGGGGTGGGAGAGCAGCACCAATCCCTGGTCGCACACATCAGACTCACGTCTGAGTGAAACTTTTGCCGGAGACAGAAATAAATTTGTGTCCGGTCGATGATTTTGGGGATATAACCCCATTTTTGGGGCCAGTGCCGGTGTCTTTTTCTGCTTCATCTGAGCACCCCGTGGCTTCTGTCCAAGGGCTGGCCGTGCTCTTCTGGGAGCTGCAGAGATGCTGTTCCAGCGGCAGTTGGTTGTCTCTAAGTCACCAAACCACAAATGTCACATCCATGAGTCAGTCCTTCGTTGCCGATGGCTATCGGGGCAGGGAGGCCTCAGCAAAGGGCTCTTTCTCAACAGCCATCGCTGTGCCTTCAGTGGAAACCTGCAGGGACATCCATGGGGGGATGCTCCGTGGATCCAGCAAGGGAGAGGGGAGGTACTGGTGGCTTGGATGCTCTCTGAGCCTGGAGGTATCTTGGGAGTTATTTTGCCTTGGGCTGAGCCCTGTGGAGACGTGCTGGTGGCACAGCCTGGCTCCTCCGCTTGGGGTGTCCACGCTGGCCTTGTCCAATTTTCCTAGCTCAGGTTGCCAATGTTTAACATTTTTCCTTGTTTTTTATGAGTCTAAAGCACACGGGAATGACTCATAAACTGTCACTGTCTGTCCACAATCCCCAGTGAAAACGAAATGGTGCCACATCACCCTTTTTTTGCCCTTTCCTCCATCGTGTTGGTGTCTGTGGGCAGCTGCCCTGACACCGTCACCTTTCCCAGGTGGCTTCATGCCCTTGCTCGGGAGGCCAAGGGCACCAGTCTCTGTCCTGGCATCCCAGGAGGGAATTTGACTGTTTGCTCTCAGCCTGTTGGACTGTGATGGTCAGCACTGCTCTGAGGGAAATGGGACTGGTCCTGGGGTTCAGTCCCTGCTTTGCTGCTTCTCCAGGACTCGTCTGGTCCTTGTATGCAGTTGATGGTGACAAATTTCCTCCTGTCTCTGCACATTCTGCTCTGCCTTGCTAAAGGGAGCAGGAGGTTCGTGAGGATGCAGAGAGACTGAAGGCCCTTCCTTGGCCTTCATTAACCTAATGAATAGGCTGGATTCTACTTAATTTGGGGAGTTGGAGTGCTCAGAGTTCCTGCAGATCTGCTCTGCCCCCAGGGAAAGCAGTGGGGTTGTGGGTCTGTGTGGGGCAGCCTTGTTGGGGGGTGCTGAGATCCCCCTGAGAAAATGGTCCACTCCACTGGGGAAGAGATGAGCCATTATCCCATGGGGAGCCCACTTCATCCCCAAAGGTGGCAGTGTGGATGGCAAACTGACTTGTCCTGGTCCTGGACCTGCCTCAGCAGATGCTGGAGAAAGATGGGGAGCAAACAGTGTGGTCCTTTGGCTCCTGGGAGCGGGCAGTGCTGCCTGCGCTGGGGCGGCAGGGACCCCTCAGTCCTCCTCTGGAAAGTCGCTGTGTCCGTGTGTTCCCCCCGTGCCACGAGCACGGATTAGTCGGGGTTTTGCATGGTGGCACCGGGGCTTGTCATCCCACACCATCCCTGCGCTCTGGGGCTGGCACATCCCGGGAAGCCACCCCGGCTCTCCAGCCATGCCCGGCGTGCTGCCTCTCCCCACTGCACCCCAAATCACCAGCAGCTCCCCTCGCCTCCTGCAGGGGAGGTGATGGCCCCAGCTCACCTCAAGCAGAGGGTTTTCCTCCCTCCCTCTTCCTGTAACGCCACCACAGGATTCCCGCTCAACAAACTGCCTTTTAATGGATTTCTGTGTTTCTTCCTGACCACAGAAAACTGTGACCCTGACAGTACTTTGAGCAGTTTTTTCCTCCTCCTGTCATGCTGTGCCCTGGGCAGTGCCTCTGGTGGAAGCTGTTCTGGGCGGCCACTGGGGGACCCACATGTGCACATGTGACGGTGCCACTGAGCTTTGCTGTTCTGTTTCCCTAAAGGCAGGTGTTGTGTTTCATCCTCTACCCCCCAAACTGATTTTTATTTTATCTTTTTTATATACGGGTAACTAAGCTCCCCACCAGCACCGCAGCAGCACTCGGCACCAGGGGTCTGTGGTGGGAGACAAGAGCACATGGATAGGACAAGGGGGAATGGCTTTACATGGAAAGAGGTCAGGGCTTGAGTAGATAATAGGAAAGAATTTTTCCTTATGAGCTTGGTGATGTCCTGGCACAGAGAAGCTGTGGCTGCCCCATCCCTGGAAGTGTCCCAGACCAGGTCGGACGGGGCTTGGAACAACCGGGGCTGGTGGAAGGTGTCCCTGCCCGTGGCAGGGATTGGAGGGACATGAGCTTTAAGATGCCTTCCAACTCGAACCAGTCTGTGATTCTGTGACCATGCCTGCCTGCAGATGGGTAGTTACCTGTGCCTCCCAGTGGAAGAAGCAAGACAGAGCCTGTGGGTTGGGAGAGAAGGGATGAGCACTGCACTCTCCCGGGATGTTTGCACACCCAGGAGCTGCCCTGCAGTCACAGCTCAGCCAGAGCCAGCACCTGGGTCTCCTCAGCCTCCTACCTCTGCACAAACCCCCCTCCGCCCCCAGCTCCCCGAGGGAAGGGACATGGGGAGCCCCAGCCCTGCACACCCACGGTCCCCCTCACACCAGGAGCCTGGCACACAGAACTACATGGCCACAGAATCTGGTTTGCCTCCACCCACCCTCCCCTCCTGGGGAAGGCTTGTGTGCTCCCAGCTCATCGGCTCCTGATTGACTGTCAGTGGCTTTGCCTTTTCCAAGGGAACCCCACTGATTGGTGGCATGTCTTTTTTATTACTTTTTTTCTTTAAATATATTTCTGTGTGTGGGAACAAGTATAAATCCATTGTCTCTCATCACCTTGTTATGATCTAATAGGGGTAGAGAAGCAGTGGCATTCCCCTGTGCTAAGCACTTTAATTCATGATGATTTCTCAGGCTTGATCTCCTCTGATACGTCCTCAGTGGTTGTGGTCACTGTTTTGGCCGCGTACGGTTTGGGAAGCAAACAATGAGCTGTGTGTTTGTGGGCTCAGATCCACACATGGTCAGCATTAGGAGCAAAAATGTGACTTCCCATCTGAAGCGATGAGCCCAAGCTGTGGGCCGTGCTGGCAAATGCTCCCTGAGCAAGGCTGGGCGACAGAGGGGAGCGCATGGCAAAACCTGCCAGGAGGTCTCCAGTGGAGCTGGGGTGCTGGTGAGAGGACTCAGGGCTTAGCACAAACCGAGAGCAGGTTTAGGTTAGGGTGGGCAGGCCCTGGCACAGGGTGCCCAGAGAAGCTGTGGCTGCCCCTGGATCCCTGGGAGTGCCCAAGGCCAGGTTGGACGGGGCTTGGAGCCACCTGGGCTACTGGAAGGTGTCCCTGCCCATGGCAGGGGGTGGGAACAGGTTGATCTTTCAGATCCCTTTCGACCCAAACCATTGTGTGTTCTCGGAGTCGCTGCAGCGCAGGGAAGCATCCCCTGCACTCGTGCTGGGGACAGTGAGGTTCTTCACAGGAGCATCCACGGTGCAGCTCCCTCTGGCCACCCCCAGCACCGAAGGGTGCACGGCAAGGAGACGATGGAGAGCACTGACCCCACACAGGGCACCAGCATCGCCCCTCGGATGCTTCTGAGAGGGCAGGATGGTGTAGGGACCAGCCTAAAGCATCTCCAAAACTCCCAACAACAGTGACCTGTGGGGTGTCAGGCACAGCCTTCAACCACAGCTTTATCCTCTTCCTCCTTGGCTCTTGTCTTGCTAAAAACACTGTAATATCTATTATTATTATTATTAATTATTTTCAAGAAAGTGGGATAGCCAACGTGTCTGCAATCTGGGGGTATTTTCCACAACATAAATATATCAAAAAGAAAAAGGGAAAATAAAAAAAGAAACAATGATTTTCCATTCCCACTGGAAGCCGTGAGTGCATTTGGAACATGAGGAACATATTACTCAGGCTATTGTAAAATAAAATATCAAAACAACCAAAATAGGAGGAGAAGGAATAGATTAAAAAAAAAAAAAGCCTCAGTTCAGAAGGAAAATACTGAAAACTGGGCTTTTTTTCACCAATCTCTGTTGTGCAGGAGAGTCCTGTAAAGACGTCTGGGATTGCTGAGTTCTGAATGGAGCAATAAAAGGCCCCAGGGTTTGTATTTCCACCTGGGGAGGTGCAGTGCTTCCTGTGACTCCGGCAAGGACCTCCTGCCACCCTGGATGGTCCATCATCCCAGCGAGGAGCATCCCATGAGGGATTCACATGCCATGACAGATTTGGGAGGAGACACCTTCTAAGGGTCTTTTCTCCTGCTAAGGATGGGATTTAGGGCTCCAGGGCTGCTTTTTTTGCCCCAGTCACTGTGTGTGTGTTTATGGCAGCTATATTGGGATGTGACTTCACAAGGCAGCATGGTTTTTGTTAAAATAACTCTAAAAAAATAGATCCAAACAAAATGGTAGGAATTATGTTAGAGGCACAACCGTGGCCCAAAGTCTGCCCTGGCTTCTTACACCCTCTGAGCCTCCTGGGTGCTGGCCAGGGCTCAGCCTGGCACAGGGACAGACAGACAGACAAAGGGTGTCGCAAGCACTCCATGTGCTGATGGAGAGCACGTCACTGACGGGCTGAGCTGGTCCTCAAATGATACTTATTGTGTTAATGAACCTTGGTTGTGGCTTTGCAGGAGGTTTTCTGCATGGCTCCAGGTGCAGCACCAGCATCCCAGAGTGGAGCCGCCAGCTCGGGGTCCGTGTGTCTGTCTGGGTGTTGGTTAAATAGTGGTTCTCTTGCAGCTGGAGGGAGTTTTCCTGGAGGAAAACCTCAGCCAGCAGCTGGAGCGGTTTGTTTCTGATCTCTGGAGCAACCACGTGGGTTATTCCCAGGAGCAGCACATTTCCTAACCAGCACACGCCTCCTGTCCAGCCACTGGTGGGGCTGTTGCAGGAATATCCCAGCTGTAGCTGAATGAGAAGCCAAAGAGCCATGGAGGAAGCTACACTCGATTACAAATACTAAGAACTCCCGTGAAAATTGCCTATTTCTATTCCTTTTTGTGTCACTTATGAAATATTTAAAGGAATATTGCTCCCTGCATCCCACAGTGAGTGGCAAGAAGATGCTCCAGCTGGAGCGGGCCCATGCATCGATGGGTGCACGGACAAGCCAGGGAGGCTCTTTCTTCCCAGCCTGGCAGGGATTAAATGCCAGACATGGGCTGCACCATTTCCCTTTACACTGGAAGCACGTGCATGGAGATAATTTAAGGACAGAGCACAGTTATTTCAGGGACTTCAAGTCAGGGGTAAACTACTTAGGGGGGATTTAGGAAAGGCTGTGCTGTTTTCTTTCATTAGGGGAGAGAACGTGTTGACCAGGGAAGCTGAAGAATGAATCAGGTGTGCTGTTCCAAAATTCAGTCCCTGTTCTGCCGCTCCCTTGCACTGCGCTGTGTTTTACTGGCCACTTTTGTGCCCAATTACCCTGAACCCTGTAATTAAACACCTTCTTTTATTAGCCCAGGGTCAGTTTGGAAAATCTCATTGACTGAGCGAGCCTACCATTTTTTTCCATAAAACTTGGCAAAACTGCCAGGCTGGGAGGAGCAGCCTCAGTCCTGACTCTCGTCCCTGAGTGGACTGGGGGACACCCACGGGAGGGTTTTGGAGGACCAGGCAGGCACAGGGTGGCTCAGACCTCCGGACACACGGAGGTTGCACTTCATAGATCAGATCCCCTCTCTCCCCACAGAACTGGCTGGCCCTGGGAGACTGAAAACCGCTATCATTCTGTCTGGGCAAGTTCTCCATTTCTCTGGTTTCCAGCCCCAACCTGCTGCTGAGCCGCTCCAGCGTCCCGCGCTGCCGTCTGGGCTGGGCGAGGAGCCCGCTCGTGGTGTCAGCCAGCTGACCCAGGCAGACGGGCACCTCCTGCTTGCGTAGGAACTTTTATAAGAAACTTCTGCAAAACACGAAATGAGCTCATGCTGGTGAACACGGGGCTGGAGTTCGATGCTGGAGAGCCGGCCCAGTTCCCTTTCCAAGCTGCCGGAGATGGATGAGGAGCAGTGACTTAACAGCACTCCCTAAATAACATCGCCTTTGAGTTGTCTGAGTTCATAGCCAGAAACCAGAAAAGTACCTTCTGCCTCATTTTTAGCCTGTGACTAATTCCCCCAAGCTGGGGATTTGTTCTGTGCCTAAAGGGATGTGTAAATGTTGGGTGAATTCACAGGCTGAGCCCTCTCAGTGGGGTTGTTTTCTGGAGCTACTCTACAACCTGCAGACTTACTGGTGAGGGATGCTGGGCAAAATCACATCAATGAGAGTCTTTACGGAAGGGCAGAGATGAAAAAACAATCCGAGGAAGGAGCAGAAGCCACACAGCCTGGAGTCCATCCAGTCAGAGCAGCCCAACAGCAAACTCGCATCGCCTGGGGTTATTCTTAGAGTGAAAGTAGTGAATAATGGCAAAAAGCAGATGGACCTGGAAAAAATGGTGCAGCCCTGAAGGACAATTTATACCTGGAACAGAGGTTGGTGTTCTCAGAATTACTTTACTGTAGGCGAGTAGTTGATGGCAGAGTTTGAGGTGGCTCCACGTTGCTGCCGGAGGAGTTCCCGGTTTCCCCTGTGGGTTGCCTCGTGGAGGTGACAGAAATTAGGGACTGATCTCATAGGGGTGATAAACACCTCACATGAGAAGAGCTGGTCTCTGCTCAGGATCTTATTTTTTGTGAAAAACGGCCAATGTGTTGCACTGACAGAAGTGTTTGAGGTGTGATCCCAACCAGCCCAGACTCAGCCGTACCTTCTGCCATGAGCTCCAAGGCAGAGTCAGCAGCTGCGTGTGCCAGTGAATTCATGGACAGGCTGTCTGAGGAGCAACCCGAGGTTACCCTGGGGAGTTGGCTGAATGTGGAGATGCGGGGTCTGCCAACCCAGGCAAGAGAATGGAGTCACCACCCTGGGGGGATGATGGGGAAAGCATGAGGGCTGAGGCAGGAGGGGAGGAGATGCTCATGCTGGTGTCACCACCAGCCATCTCAGCATGACAGTGGCTCTCCTGGTGAGGCGTTGCAGACTGAGGTATGGGAGTGGGGGAAACTCTCCACCTCCAGCAAGAGGATATTTCAGAAGAGGCTTTGAAAATTCAGCACAGCAGTATCTCCACTGGCCCGTGGTCAGCCGGTGTGAGACAGCACAACCCCGTTATCCTCTTCAGAACAGGATGCAAATGATTCTCAAGGTCACTGCACATCTGTGGGCTGCCTGGCCAAAGGGGTGTCCAGGGCTCTTGGTTCAGTGGGTGCCCTCAGGATGACAAGGCTGAGTTCCCTTTGCAACGCTGATGTCCCACAGAGAAGTTAGACAGAAGTGGTGTGTTTGCACTTGCCTGTGAAGCTGCGTTTGCTGAGACGTGACCTCTGTCAGACCTGAACCAAAAGGGAAACTGGAGTTCCCTGTCTGACGCCAGCGCCCGTCGCAGGCAGCTGCCGGTCCCCTCCTGCCCCCTGGGGGGTTGAGCACCCACCTCTGTCCCCACATTTGAGAGAGACAGACATTGCAGCCCTGGACAAGGGAAGCATTTGGCCAAGGCTTGGCAAGAGCTGCCCTTCGCAGGAATGGGGGTGAGCCTGTGGGATTGCATTTCCCAAGGTTCATTTTCTCTCTTCACATTTTGACTTCCCCAACGGGAAGCAGCAGAGACCAGCATAGCTTTGTCCCACCCCGCTGGGGCCCAAGCACTTGCCCTGGCCACCATTTCAGCAAGACCCTTCCCAAAGTTCCCACAGGCTCCAGCTGCCTCACAAACCTTGGTGGAGCCCAGGAGCACTAGGCATCTGCTTGACACCCAACATCATCCCAGTATTTTGGGCCAGGCTGAAAAAAGCATTTTGGGAAACACCACTGCGTGTTCGGCCAATGCATGAGGACAGGAGATTGCATTTCCCATCCCACTGGGATGGTGACAAGTGATGGGTCCAGTTTTGCCAATGCACGATGATTTTTCAAGGCAAGAAACAACCTTCAGCAGCATTTTCCTGTTGCAATAGCGCTTTGCTCAGCACGTGCAGGAGGCTTTCCCTGCGCCTTGGAGCTCTGCCCAGGAGCCCTTCCGTGACAGAACTCCTCCAAGCGCCTCCCTTGCAATTAGAAATCATATCGTGTTTTTCTGCGTCCATTGTGCTTTTCGTGTTGTCATGTGCCTTTCGGTTCCTCTTTTCACCATCCAGACGTTTCCGTTTTTTCTTTCCTTTGGAATTTTTTTTATTTCTCCCCCTGTCGCGTTTTGGGTTGCGAAGGTTCTGCCCTGCCCTGGGCTCCTGCAGCACAACTGTGGCACAGGCACTACCCAGGATCCCGGCACTCCATCCCTCCTGTGTGGTTTTGGCTGTGTGCGGCTCTAGGCAAGGTCTGTCCAGGGGTCCCAGGAGCCCCGTGAAACACTCAACACAACTTCACCCAACTGCCTTCCATCCTGGGCAATGGACACGTTGGAGATGTCTCCAGCAAGAAGAGTCCTCGATCCCTGCAGGGTCTGGCAGATGGCATCACACCTCCCTAAAACTCCTCTGAAACCCCCAGAGAGAAACTCCCATGAACTCACGCAGCTCTGAACAAAGCCCAGTGTTGCCAGTTGTGCTATCCACCTCTGGGCATTTTCGGAGGCGATGGGATGTCCTTAGGTGCTCCATAACCTTTGCATGAATAGTTCCTTTTCTCTGCATAAGCACATTCTTAAAGAAGCATTGGGCTTGCATTCTCCACTTACTCCAACCATTGGACTTCTCTGTTCACTTGTTTAAATCAAGCATAAAGCTCTAACTGTTCTTTGAATATTTATGACTAGTTTTTATCTCATGCCATGCATACAAAACATACTTGATTTCTTTCCTAAAAGTTTTTTCAAGTGCAAAGTTTTAAAAACATGTGGCTTTTATTGCAGGCAGGAATGAATAACAGCATTCCACCCATAACCACATTAAATGGAACAGTAATATTCATATGCGTAAGGGCAAAAGCTGCCTTGTTTCCTATTTGCAGTTGAACTCTGAAATTAATTAAGAACTAAAAAGATCCGACAGTCATTAGGATCTTTTAAAAAGGAGTGGAAGTGGCAGATGGGACCCACGCTCCAAAAAGCGCGGCCGTGCTATCAATAGCACAGAGGATGTGAGCGCTGAACATGCTCCTCATTGCCAGGCTGGTGTGGGGAGAGGAGAATCGCGGTCCCGAACAATGAAGAATGGCACTTTCGTGACTTCAGAACCGCAGCATTCGCGTCAGTCGCACTCGTGCTCCCAAGTCACTTCGCAGCCTTTGGAAACCCCGTCTCATCCCCTTGGTGCTGCACACGCTCGAGTTACTCGTGCTACACCTGTCAAAGGCTGTTGCTGGGGAACTGGGGGGTCCTGCAAGCCCTTGGGAGATGATAAATCCCCCCATGGCAGCAGCATCACTCCCGATTCTCCACGGTGTGTGTGCTTGGCTCTCGCCACTCTGAGTGGCCAAGGATGCAGGTGTGGGTGTGCACAAGTGTGGAGGGTCCCCCTGGGGATGCTGTTTGAAATGAGGGCTGATAATAAAACACACTGGTATATATAAAATGCAGAGAACTGGGAGGACAGGTAAAGCTGTAAGGAGTGTCAACAGTTAGAGCCATAGCCTTTTCTAGTCATTCAAATGACAGTGAATGAAACCTGGCCCTGGGCAACAGATAGAAATCTCAAAATTATTTTCCCTGCTGGCAGCACTTCATGCCAGGATCTAAAACTCTTGCTAAAGCTTTCCTCCTCCTCCTCTTGTTGCCCCAAGAAAGGATCTTGGGTGCCAGGCGCCAGGGCTGCATACACAGGCAAGTGTACACAGTAAGGTGGGTAACTGCAGCCCCTGTGGGGTTAATGGATGTCCCAGCTCAGGGATCTCAAGCTGCAGCTGTGTTCTTGGAAGTGGGTGCTGAGCAGAGCCCCCCACTGCAGGTACCACCTGACCCCGGGGCACAGCAGCCTCCGAGCAGAGCCCCATGCAGCCCTGCTGGAGTCATCATCAGGCTGGTCTGGCAACTGGTCCCGTGTCCAAGCAAAGGATTCCCCAGATTTATGTCTGGGGCAGCCACTGTCTTTTCTCCCCCCAGTTTCCCCTAATTTCTTCCCCCGAGCTCCACAGCTTCCTCCCGCAGGAACCTCTGCCTCCAGGACCCATAACTGCCCCATGGGAGCCTGTTTTAGCAGCAACACTCAGGAGTTAAAAATTGTCACCATCGTGCACCCCCATTGGCCCCAGCATCTGTTGTTTGATTTATGAATGAATAGCACGCTCCCTCCCTGCGTGCTGCTCTCAGATCCCCGTCCCTGAACTACAAAATAGATCCAGACACCCGCATGGCCCTACTGAGTGCTGAGCTCCTGAGAGTTTGCGATGAATTTTTAATAGAAAGCTTCCTATAAGCCTCTGCGCTCGCTGCTCTGCTGTCGAAAAGAGTGACTCTGCTGCTAAAGAGCAGCTCAAATGAATTAAAAACTACAGAGGAGCCTGTAAGGGAAGTAATCCCAGTGAGTAATGATTTAAAGAGCCGCTGACCTCCCTGCCATGTGAACAGTAGCTTTTAAGTATTTGTAAAGAGGCCCATACAAATCCTGGGTCTGATACTCTATTAACCTCCTCGGGAGTGCAGGGAGAGTGGCAGAGGAATAATCCCTGCGTGTTGACATCTCCTGGTTTGTGGAGGACCAGAGCAGTGGGAGTTTTGCTGTTTAAGACTCTGAATCCTGCTGTGCTGGAAAAGGGTAATTCAAATGAAGACTCATTCCTGTTTGGGCTTGGTGCTGGGGGTGCCTTTAGCGCTGGGATGGCTTTGCTCACCTGAACGACTCTTGCAGAAGTAGCCACTGGGTTGCTTTGCAGGGTTCTGCATCTCCAGAGGTCTCCAGGCAGTTTGGGATTGTGGAGAGCCTGGTTTGTCACTGTTCTGTGGTTTGGGTCTCATCTTATATTGCTGCAAGTCAGCAACTGGCTTTATACCTACATGCAGGGCCATACTGTGGGTTATGGGGGTGAGTCTGCATCCCATCACCATGAAGTTGAGAATGCGTCAGGGTGGGGGGCCAGAGGGTGGTGAAGAAAGTGGATTTTGGGGAGGGAGCAGGAAGTGGTACCCAGCACACCTGTGACTACACTGGTGAGTGACTCAGGGTGCTTTGGGAAGCATTTGGATAGCACTCTGAGGAATCAAGGTGACATATTCGGTGCCCATTCCAACAGGTTGCTCCCAGTATAAAAAAGGATTAGAGAAATTTGCGGGTGGCAGGGCTGTAGTACAGCCACTGGGTACATCAGTGAAGGCGGGGAATGACAAGCATCCTCCTTCAGTGGAGCAGCCCTGCCCTGGGGACCCGGCCGGGTCCTGCAGGGACTCAGCCTAAAATCATCCCCTGGCTCTTGCAGGGCTCTACCTGCCCGTGCGGTAACACCCGCCCTCTGCAGCGCCAGGGCTGCAGCTCCCGGCACTGGGGGGTGGCAGGTGACACCCTCAGGGCTGTGCAGGGTGGCGGCGGGGTCAGACGTGGGGTAACCGCGGGTCGGTTCAACAGCGGGAAGGGGCAGGAGAGGCACCGGTGCGCAGGTGTCAGCATCCTGGAGGGGCCGGCATGCCGGCCCGCTGCGGGGGTGTCAGCGGGACGAGGCGGGTCAGCATCCCGTTCCATCCCGTCCCGCCCCGTNCAGCGCTGCCCCGCACGCCTCCTGCGCCCCCCGGCCAGCCCTCCGTGACCCCCCCGGGGCACCGGGGGCACCGGGACGGGACGTGCCCGACCCCCGGCACACCCCGGCCCCGCCCGCAGCTCTTCCCCCTGCCCCGGGGCTTCTGCGGGTCCCCCCGCGCTGCTGAATGGGGGGCGAAAAATAGAACTAAAGCGGCGGCCGCTTTCACCTAAAAAGGGCAGAATTGGAGCGCCGGTAACAGCGGGGGACGGCCCGACCCGCGGTGCTGACGGGCCCCGCCGCCCGCCGGGGCTGGAGGAGCTCGGCGCCGTC
>VWZF01001992.1:290347-384090 GCA_013396755.1 Sclerurus mexicanus
CGCGGGGCTCGGCCGCCGCTGCCCCCGCCGCGCTCCGCCGCCGAGCCCCGCCGGGCTCCTGCCCGTCCCCCCCGGCCGCGGCGGCTCCCTGACGCCCGCCGTTGTGATGCGTATTCCCGTAGACCCGAGCACCAGCAGGCGCTTCACACCCCCCTCCACGGCCTTCCCCTGCGGTAAGATGGGCGAGAACAGCGGGGCGCTGGGGGCCCCCGCGCCGGGCGGCCGCGCTCGGCCCGAGGTCCGCTCCGTCGTGGATGTACTGGCCGACCACGCCGGAGAGCTGGTGCGCACCGACAGCCCCAACTTCTTGTGCTCGGTGCTGCCGTCCCACTGGAGGTGCAACAAGACGCTGCCCGTCGCCTTCAAGGTAAGTCGGGGAGCCCCGACGGCTCCGAGCGAGCGACCCTCTCGTCCCTTTCCCTCCGCCCCTGTCGCCTAAAACCGCTCCTGACATCACCGCCGAGGGAGCCCGGCTTATTATTTTTAATCAAATAGCCCAGTTTATTATTTTTAATCAAGTCTCCGCATTGCCCCGCGGTCACAGCATCTTAGATATTCGGCACAGTTAGGAGCTCTCGGGCAACTTTGAAGTTTAATGAGATGGAGGTTAATTACTTTCCGGGGAGAGGGAGAGCGAGGCAAGGAAGGGAGATCTAATCTGTAAAACAGTGAAGAGCTGAAGCCCCGGCACCGGGTTGCGCTGCCCGGGCTCCCCGCGGGACGGGGCAACCCCATGGGACACCCCCGGGCCGGGCATCCCCGCTGCGCCCGCGGGGAGCGGGTCTGGCCGAGGGAAACCGAAAACCGGCCGGAGGAGAGGGGGCGGGAGCCGGCCAGGGCGGCAGCGGAGTCCCGGGAAGCCCGGCGGGGTGAGGGAGGGGTGTAAGCCGGGTTCCCCCGGCCGTCCCGGCACCGGGAGCTCGGGGCGCTGCTCCCCGGGCAGGGCAGCCCCTGCTCCGCCAGCCGGGCCGGCTCCCGGCGCTTCCCCGTTGCTCCGGGGCCTCGGTCGCGGCCGCCCCGCGCTCGGCAGCGCTTTATTTTTTTCCCCGAATCAAACAAAATAAAACCACAAGCTCCTCCGGCGGGGCCGAGGGTGGCCTGACCCCCCTTCGCCCCTTCCCCGCGGAACCCCTCTCTGCTTTTAACCCTTCCTAAGCTCATTTGCCCTTCCCTCTCCGATTTTTCAGCCTTCCTCGGGGGCTCAGATTGCTTTTGGTTTTGCTTTGGGTTTTTTTGTGGGGATTTAGGGGGGAAACCGTAGGGCAGGTTGGTTCGATTTAGGTTAATTTTAGCCTAAAATCCTCTGACCCTGCCCTAGGTCGTAGCCCTCGGAGATGTTCCCGACGGGACCGTGGTTACGGTGATGGCGGGGAACGACGAGAATTACTCGGCGGAGCTGCGCAACGCCTCCGCCGTGATGAAAAACCAAGTAGCAAGATTTAACGACCTCAGATTTGTTGGGAGAAGCGGCAGGGGTAGGTACCGGCCGCGAAATGGTTGGCCTTTTTATTTGGCTTTTTCGGGGGGGAAAAAAAAAAAAAAAAGAAAGGAAAAATGTTGCTTTTTGGTTATTTTATTCGTTTATTTTACTCGTTTATTTTATCATTTCATTTTGGTTTGTATTATATTTTATTTTTAACGGTGGTTTCGTTGCGGCGCGTTAGGCAGGAGAATCCCCCCAGCCGCAAAGTGGTTCCCGAGCGATGGGAGGGATGCAGGAAGGATGCGGGAGGGATGCGGGAGCAGCTCCAGCCCCACCGGCAGCTCTGCCTCACTCCTCCCGGGGGTTCTCCTCGGTCGAGGTGTCGGGTATGGGAGGGAACGGAAAGAAAGTTTAAAATACGTAGCTAAATATTAATAAATACATATCTATATAAAAATAAGGCAGCCCGAGCTCAAATGCTCCCCGATGTCTCTCTGCAGCAGGACGCGGGAGGCAGCTGTGTGTGCTCGGTGTGTCCCCTCCACAGGGAAATGTGCTCAGGGGCAAAACCCACCTGGCAGCTCGTTTTGAAATGGTGAAAATCAAGCGTTTAAAAATAATCCAGAGCTCGGCCTGACGGGCTGGCAGCGGGTGGGGGTACAGCAGGCTCTGCTCCACAGGGAGCTGCGGGCACAGGGCACAGCTGGGGTCGCTTTGGGGGAATTTTGCTCATTTTCTCTATGCTTGTTGCGTGGAAAAGCAAGACAGAAATTTAGCTTTCCGGGTGTTTCAAAACAAATCACGCTGTACCATCGCAGCAGAGGGAAATAAATGCTCTGAAAATATTAAACCCAGAGCCCTGCCTGCCCTTCCTCCGTGCATCCCTCCCTGTACCTGAATTTTAAAGGGTATAAATAGAATTTCAGCATTTCATCACAAATAGATGTTGCAGATCGAAGCACTTAATTCTTCATTTAAACCAAAATAAGAACACTATATTTTAATGGCCATATGGCAGCATTTTCTCAAAGGCTTCAAATGTATACACATGGTCTCAGATATATTTTGACTTCTTTGCATTAATTAAAAGCAGTGATGTTAGGAATTATTTGCATGTAATAGCTGTTTACTTGTTCCTCTTTATGAAACTTGAATAGTTTACATTCTTTCATACATTTCCTTTTTCCTGTTGGCTCCTTCTCCATGTTGCAGTTTCTTTAAAACTCTCCACTTAACTGGTTGCAGGTTGATGGATGGAAAATGTTTTTCTTTTATGAATTAAGCTTTCATTTCTGTAATCAATTATTCTCTTAGGCTCTTTTCTTTCTGGTTGGGCTTTTTTTTTCATCGTTGCACAGATTTCCAAACTGAGTGCAACCCAATCTCAGCCTGACTCTTGAATTCATTATTAACTTGCTTCCTCTGCACTCCCAAGCTCTGAATTAACAGTAGTTTAGTCTCAGAAAGCCCTTGGGTGAATAATCTCCTTCCTCAGGCAGAGTCCTGACAAATGCTCATTACAGCAGTGAAAACACCTCCGCTGCCTCTAACGGGTGTAACTCAAGTGCTTATTATTTTAATTTCTTTTTTACATATTCTTGTGGGATGAGACTTTGTAATATTCACAGAGAAACAACCCCGTCAGGGCTCCCCGGGGCTGGTGTGAAGGTGGCAGCGTGGAGTGTGGATTCAGTTCCCCGGGTCCAGCCGTGCTTTCCTTCACGGGGCTCTTTCAAACCGATTTAGTGCGAGAATCGTTTCTATTGGATTTGTATTCTAGGTGTCACACCTGCCTTCCGTTGTTTGGCTCAATCTCTGACCGCCCAGTGCCGCTTTCATTTATTCTGGCAGAAATCTGGATTCCCTACAAACTCTTTTGCTGGAGCCGAGCTGTGTGTGTACAAATGTTTGTGTAAATCCAAAGGGAGGACGTGTGCATCCGTAAACATGCAGCGTCCAGCCTGTCCGTGTCCTGAGCTGCAGGAGCCTGGAAAACCAGCAGCAGCCAGGCTTTCCTTTTGAAAACATGACTTCAAATGGTTCAGAATTGGGTATTTTTAGTACAACAAGTCTGGGATTGCTCCCCGGCGCTCTGAGCTGGGAAGAGCCAGTCCTAAACCCCCAAAAGAATAAATTCCCATCTCCATGACAGAGTTGGGAGAAAGACAAGTTTTTGTGCTTTGCTCTTAAAAAAGGAAACCAAACCTTTTCTGCTCAGACTGCACTGTATAAAATGAAAGCCAAGGCCAGCACGGTGCTGCGATCCCCGTGCAACCCCCGGCTCTCCCAGCTGGAATATCCCCCCCGAGCACCCACAAACCTACCCAGGAGCTGGGATCCAGCCCCAGAGACCAAAGCTGGGGCCCAGCTTCCTGAGAAGGCGGGAAATGAGTAAAAATGAAGCTAAGTAATAATTGTCATTTTCGATTCATGGGAGGATTCTGAGAGCTGGTAAGAGATGCAAAACTGGCTTTGGCTGGCCCGTGCTCCGTCGTCCCCGGAGAGGTGTTTGTGTCTGCAGCGAGGAACTGAAAAGCAGAGAGGTTGTTTCACATGGAGAATAAAATATTTAAAATTGTAATAATAACAAATAAAATAAACCAGCTGCAGTAGTGAGCAGGGGAGGTGGGCACAGAGCTGGGCTCAGCTCTGGGGTGTTTTGTGTCTCACCAGCTGGTTTTGCCCTGCAAACCCTTCCTCTCCTCCCCAGAATTTCCTAAATAATTCCTCCTCATACCCCTCATGCTTCACTCTGGTTCTGCAAATGTTTTGCCAACGAATCCTCGGTGTGGGTTGTTTTTCCCGTGGCTGTGCAGGCGCTGGGAGGCTCCGTGCTCTGCAGGCTGCGGCAGCTCGGCTCCTCCATGCAGGTTGGCAGCACAACTGTATCCTTGGGGATTCAAATTATATATCTTTGGTTGGTTGGTTTTTGGTTGGTTTTTTTTACCCTCCCAAATGCTCCTTTTGGTGCAGAAAATGAACAGAAGGTTTGTTCATTATTTAGTCCTGGTTTGAAAGCTGAGGTGAGGCATGGTTTGATGCTCGCTGCCAGCTTTAAAGCCAGCATTTGCCCCCTTCTGTGCTCCCATAGAGGAACTCTCCCACCTGGGATAATTGTAGGATGTTCTCCAGGGGAGATAATTTCATTTTTTCAGTTTATTCTCTTTTTCCTTCTAGCTGTTTAAATACTGCTTTGTTTTTTTAGGTGTACTCTCAGGTTCAGCTCTGTAGATAGGTGATGGTCAGGATCTGAAAACCCATGTTCCCTTTAGGCAAAAAGGGAAAGAAGGTGGCTTCCTACTGTAATTATTTGTGGAATAAATGCTGGAGAAGCAGAAACCCATCACATGGAGGTTTATACCTTATGTCGTGCTGGGGTTTAGATTTCTGAAATACTTGATGCTTTTCCCACAGGGGTTGCTCTTGGGGGCATTGGTTACAGTGGTTTGTGCAGCCTCCCTGCCTTACCCACGGGATTCCCGAATTTGGGGAGGTTGTGGGACAGCCGAGGCCCTTCCTGCAGAGAACTCTGCTCTCCCCCAGCCTGCCCCTCGGCTGGGTATCGAGTGGGTGACAGCAGCACCGTCAGGCAAGGAGAGGACAGAGGGGCTGGGATGAGGATGCCAAGACTGTGGGAGGTGAAGGGGTTTGGGGTCAGGTGGGCCCAGGGCGCAGGTGTGATAACACCCCCCCTGATGCCAAAGGCATTTTTGGGCTCTGAATGGAAACTTCTTCTGCTGGGGCAAGGGGGACTTGTTTTCTTGCAAACTTTGGCTCCCAGGAGCTTTTCGCTGCTTTTCTCCTTTCATTTTTTCATAAAAGGTGACAAGCACAGTGCTTCAAAAGGGTCTCTGAAGCCCCCCGTGATGGTATTCAAACTCTTTCCCAGCAGCAGGTTCCTGCTGGGAGAGGACAGTCCCCGCAGCCAGCAGGGCTGCCTGTCTGGTGGCCAGAGCTAGCCAGATTCAGTTCTCATTTTGTGGTTTCCTATTTTTGGGCCACGGGTGCCCATATGGCCGAGGCCCAGCTCAGGTCCCCTCCAAACATCCCTGCGAAGGTGCATCCGCAGGGCCAAGGCCATGGATTCCTCTGCAGCACCAGCACCCATTGCCCGCAGACAGATGCCACCTCAGCAGCTCCTTCCCACGGGAGCATCCCATGGATAGCAGGACTCAAATCCATCCGTCACGGAGGGGATCCTGCATCCAGTGCTGCATTTCAGGACTGGATTCCCACAGGAAAAAGGGAAGCATCTGAGCAGGAAAGCACCAGGAAACTGCTGTGGGTGGAGGGGTCGATATGGGGACAGGGCAGGGGAGGTGGGGACAAGTGACTTTTCCATCCAGGAAGGTCTTGGCTCCTGCTCTGAACCGGGTCCAAGCCTCTCCCTGCTGCAGCCAGCTGAACCTCAGCGGGAGCCGGCCGAGCTTTGTGCCTCGGCAATGATGTCTCATAAAATTAAATGATGTGTGTGTTGGAGTTCGGTGCGTGGGGATGTTTGTGTCTGAGCTTGCTCCGGCAGGAGCCTTTCTCTCCCCAAAGAGCTGAACCCACATGAACATCCTCATTTTTCCTGTTGTTTGTTTTTTCCCCCCTACCCTCCTTAGGAAAAAGCTTCACGTTGACCATCACTGTGTTCACCAACCCCACCCAAGTAGCCACCTATCACCGAGCCATTAAAGTGACCGTAGATGGACCCCGGGAGCCACGAAGTAAGTGATGTGTTTTATTTGGCAGCACTGAGCAGCGCGGGGAGGGGGGATGCAGGGGCCGAGCTCTCCGTGGCCCAAGGATGGGGGACACAGAGCCAGCTGGGGCAGCACCACGGGCAGTGTGTTGGTGTGGCCGAGCAAGCCCAGAGCAGCGGGCACGGCTTGGCACAGCGGAGTGTGGTGTGTGTCCCTCCCTGCCTCTGGCTCTCTCCATGCCCCGTATCCCACCTTGGATGGGTGGTTTTGTAGCTCCTCACTGTGCTGAGTATCCCATCTGGGAGGTGTAGTTTTATAGCTCTGGGCTGCCGTGTTGGGACAGTGCTTTGGGCTTCAACAGCAAAAACGCCAAGGGCTCCAGCCTGGCTCCCTGCACGGCTCTGGAGGGTCGCGAGGCCAGAGTTGCCGTGCTCGGCTCCGCCGGCCGGTTGTGGTTTTCAGCCTAAAGACGGTCCCAGCTCCCTCCGTGCCGAGCCCGTGTTTGCCTGTGTGCCGGAGAGCACCTTCCCCTGTGCTCCGTGGTGGTCCCGCTCTGGGGCTGCCGGAGGCTCCGGAGGCAGCGGGGGCCGAGCTGCTGGAGAAACCCAAAGACACGATGCGACCGCAGGGGCGTCCCTGCTTTGACCCGGAGGCTCCCGCGGTGCAGGCTGTGCCTCGTGGCCGAGGGAGCTGTGTGAGCTGCCCTCGCCGCGCTGGCTCTCGGTGTCTCTGAGCTCACCTTGGCGTTCCCAGCCGTCCCAGAGGCGTGAGGAAACGCTCCGGAGCTGGCGGTGGAGGAGTTTCCTCCTGCAATGGGTATTCTTAGCTCTGGGGGACCCCCTGCCTGGTGGGATCTCGTCCCATGGGCTTCATCTCCACCTTCGAGCTCTGGCTTTGCCCTCCTGCTCGCTCAGCACCACCCCAGGGACTATAAAGCCGAGTTTGTTCCCTTGGCGTGTGAAGCTGTCGTAGCCCACGTCGAAGGGAAACGGTTTGATCCTTCTAAATAGGCTTCAGAAAACATTTTCTGTTGCGGCTGTCGCTGGGCCCTCGGCGGGCCTTGATGTCGGGCCAGGGGAGGCTGTCGCCTCCGCGAGGGGTTTGGTTTGCATCGGGGTTTGTTGCATTTTCTTCCCCCTTCGTTTTTATTTTGGAGTGCGAGAGGCTTTACGGGAATCTGTGGAGCTGCTGGCTGGATTTACAAAGCCAGATCTCACTTCTGGGTTTTTCTTTTAAGCTGGAAGCACAGGGCAGTCCCTGGTGTGGGTCTGCAGTGGTGAAGCAGCCGGGAGTCGTGGGGGTGCTCGGGCTCAGCGCGGGGCTGGGAGGGGAAGGCAGGCAGGGCTTGGGCAGGGAATTTCACAACTCCTCCAGGTCAGGAATAGAAACCAGGTCTCCTGACTCCTGGCTCAGCCCCTTATCAGCCGCATCAGACCGCCTTTCTAATAATAATAATAATCATCAGGAATACATAAATAATAATACGAGGCGAGATAGTTACTACTCTTAGCATTTGGTTTGGCTTCACCGACAGCCGGTGCTCAGCAAACCCCTGTGAATCACACCTGCTCCTCCTGAATTTCCACATCCCTCCCCATCGGTCTCCATCTCTCATTTAAATTTTCTGGTACGGAGGTGATGGCTCCGCAGCCGGGGAGGGGGAGCTGGGGGGCTGAGCCGTGGGCTCGCTCTTTGGGTTGGGACTGTGCCTTTTTTTGGCAGAATTAGGCAAAAGCAGAGGATGGAGTGGCTTTTTTTGTGTGTGTGTTTTTTAGTGATTTGTGGACCTCAAAATGTGCTGGAAGTGTCGTCTCCTTAAAGAGACCTGTGTGGTGTTTATTTACTGCTTATGCCCTTGTCTTGTGTGGACCCCAAAGGTCGATCTCTCCCTCTTTCCTGCACCCCCTCCCAGCCTATAAATTGCTGATTGAAGACGTTTATGCCCAAGTTGGGGGGTTTTTGAAATTTGTT
Organism: Sclerurus mexicanus; assembly: GCA_013396755.1. NCBI lineage: Eukaryota > Metazoa > Chordata > Aves > Passeriformes > Furnariidae > Sclerurus > Sclerurus mexicanus. The sequence goes on from VWZF01001992.1 coordinate 298,430, forward strand.
TCAGATGATCATGGATTTGTTGGCGGTAAAGGTCGTATTTTGACTCCCAGTTTGATCCTGGGGCTTAAATTCACGGTTGATGAAAATCTAGTGTCTTGCACTGGAATACAAACAATAATAATAATAACAATTTTTTTCCACGTTTTGGTTTTCATTTTCTAATGAACATAAAATTTTTTTAAAACATTTTTAAAATGCCCTCTGCCCTTCCCTCCCTGCAGTCCTGTGCACAAACCCTTGGTGTGGAAATACCAGCTGTAAAATGATCCGGGCTCACTCCTGGAAAGCCGATGTGGTTTTCCTGGTTCACCTGCCACTGGGTGGCTCCCTGGCACAGCACCCCTGTGTGCCAGCACCCGCCTGGCTCTCCAGCTGGCATTTGGAGCTGGTACAGCCCTGGCAATGCCCACCTTTGGCCAAACACCATGGCTTGTACTGCTCTCTCTTGTTTGTCTTTGTAAGGAGAGAGCTGGCATGAGAAATTGCAATTTTTCTGCATATTATATATACACTGTTTAATATATATATGTGTGTAAAAATATAGGGGTTTTCCCTTTTCTTGGCTGCAAACAAGTGGGCTGTGGTGTGTGTTGGCTCCTGGCGTGCGGGGTTGGCGCTGGCCGGGGCTGAAGGTTGGATGTGGGGCTGCTGGGCGGGCAAAAAGGACCCTTAATGTGGAAAGAATTGGCCGTTTGTCTTGGTGTCCTGGGAAAGCCCTGGGCATCGTCCTCTGAGATGCAGCAAAATTCCTCCAGCAGACGTTCTTGTGGGGTTTTTGGGCCAGAAACACGGCTGAGCTCCACGCCCCACCTCCGAGCATCCCATTCATCTTCCACCCTTGTCCCACCACTCCATCTCAGCCCTCGAGCGAGTCTTTTAACTCAAGCTGTGCCCAGAAAAACTTCTGAGGAGTTGGAAATGGGGTTGAGATGGGTGAGAAATCGCAGGGAAGCGGGTGGCAGGCAGAGCCCCATGCAGGGCCAGGGGTGGAGCTGGGATGGAGGGACCAGGAGAGCTGGTCCATGGAGCTGGAGATGCTCCTTTGCGGGATCCACAGCCAGTGTGGAGCTGGTGATAGTGGTGGCTTCGGCTGAGTGTCCCCTCCGAGCCATTCCACAGTCTCCTTCCGAGTGCCCTGCTCACTTTGAGGTCTTTTCCCCTTGTGCTCAGACTCTTTCTGGGTTAGATCTGGAGGGGGGAGAAGGACATTCTGTCAAGTTGGCACCTTAGCTCTAAACAAATAGCGCAGGGGGTGCCAAGTGTTGACATACTTTGCACAAACAGGAAGCAATAAAATATTTGAACTTCCTGTGGAATTTCCTTCTTTCTTCCCCCCCTCTGCCGCTCTGTATTTAGCAAGAGCCCAGCTCTGGAGAGCTGCAGCCCTGGTGCAAAGCCCTCTCACATCCACAGCTGCTTGCAAAATAATCCACAACAGGCACAACATGGAGAAATGAATAGCTGGAAGCTATACAGGAATGTTTAGTCTGTTCCTGGGTAAATGGGAGCATCTCCAGGGCCTCCCCCATCACACCCACCTGCTGGCTGCCTTCCCTTCCCCTTCCCTTTCCCTTCCCTTTTCCTTCCTTTCCTTCCCACCACTCTCACCTTCTCTGCTGTCACTTTCCCTCTCCTCCTTCCAGCTCTCCCTTGCAGCTCCAGCCCCTTTCTCCTTTCCCATCTCCTGGGAACTTTTCTGCAAATATTTTTTTCCCCTTTAAATGCTTCTTCCCCCTCTTTGACACTTTTATTCCTGCTGCAATTCAGTCTTCCTTAACCCTTCTCCCCTCTTTCTAAATCTCCTTTGTCCTTAACCCCTTCTTTCTGGTTTCTACCCCATCCCTGCTGTCCTGGTCACTGTGTTGAGGAGGAAAGGGAGATCCAGAGGATCTGATTTCCACAGGGTCCCTGTGTCCCTCCTCCTTGCCTGCTCAGCCACAGCAGCACTGTGGAGGTGCTGGTTGTCGGTGTCTCCCGCCCTGTTCATTTTTGGTGTGTGCATCAGAGATTTGGTGCCTGTGTGGTGTGACCACAGTAAGTGACAGCAGTGTGTCCCCGTCGGGCTGCTGGCTTGGACCAGGAGAAGGGAGCTCATGGCAAGAGCATTTCAGATCCCCTCTCCCACCACGCTGTCCCTCCAAGGAATTTCTGGCCGGGCCCATCCTGACCCTCTGTGGTCACTTTTCCCTCCCCAAAGGCTTCTTGCCCCCAAGGCTTTGGCTGTCCCCTGGCACGGCACGTGGCCGGCGGGTGGAAAGGCTTCTCACCTCCCGCAGGGATGAGTGGTTCCCAAGAACCCACGGGTTTTTGCTGTCCCACTTGTGAGAACCTCAGCTGGGGAGGGTTTCCCTCCCTGCTGCCTCCCGTGAGAGGCGTCAGCCCAAGCCGCAGCCTGGCTCCGTGCTCCGAGTGGGCAGTGAAGGCTTTGGGACCTGCAGAGGGTGGAAAGCCCCTTGCCCACACCTGTGTGAGGTGTTTGTGGCCTCTGTGTCCCCGGGGTGCTGGAGGTCGGCGGGCACAAGGCTGCGTTTGGGCTGCTCGTTTCCCTTGGGCACCAGACGCACTGGGCACTCTTGGCTTCAAGTATGTAAAAAAGGCAAAAAAATGGGAGAAAGATTGACTGGCAGGGAAAAAACCTGGTCTGTAAATTCATCCTGGAGAGGGCTTGGCCTCTGCTGGTGCCCGTGGCCCTGGGTGCCCCCAGCCCCGTGCTGGGACGTTTCCAGCAGCACTGGCTCTGCCCAGCTGGGAGCCCGGGAGGAGAAAGGATTGTGTCAGCACTTCAGGGGATGACACAGACCTCGCTGGGGCTCCTCTCTCCATCTCAAAGCTGTGGTGATAAAAGCAGCACCCCGAACTGCCCCATCCAGCCTGGACACGCCTTGGCACAGCTGCCCACACGCCCTATCTCACCTCCTCCATCGCTGTTCTCATCCCACACCCAGCTCCTCACCGGCCCCAGCTCCCCAGAGCGTGGTGTGTCTGCAAACCACCCTGAAAAAGCCCTTCTCGATTTAGTTATTTAAGGTGCATCTGAATCCATCTCTCTGGGGCTCAGAGGCGTCTGTGCCATGAGGCTTTTTGTGGAATCACAGAATGGTTTGGGTTGGAAGTGACCTTAAAAATCGTGTAGTTCCTACCCATGGACAGGGACACCTTGCATTAGAAGGGGGGTTTATTCCCTTTTATTCTTAGTGGGTACTCCAGTCTGAGGCTGGAGAGAAAAAGGGAGCACATGGCCATGCTAGCAAGACAAGTGACCCCCCTTCACCTTCCCCAGCCCTCATGGCTGTAGATGAGTCTGAGATTTACTACTAGAAACAGCAAAACTGAAACCCCATTTTACCCAGGGAAGGGAAAAGAGGTGCAATATTGCACCCTGTTAACCCAAATTAGCTCTACAGAGACCCTAATTTGATGCTGACAACTAGAAATCCCAGGCATCCCCTATAAGAGGGTGTTCCCTAATTCCAGCCTCTGATTTGACCTGCAGATTTGGGCGGGGGGGGTGAAGCTGAGCACACAGGTTTTCCATTTACCATGGGCTGTACTGGGGGGATTCAGGGACTCTTTGGGAATTGCTTGTAACACTGAGGGCTTCCCTACTTTGTACCATTTGGGGAGGGGGGGGGAGGGAAAGAGAAAAACATGAAACAGAAACATTCCTGTTACCTTTTAGAAAAGTGGCTGATCCATGGATTCACCTGCCATGCTCTGGCAGGGCTGGGAAACCCATGGCAAAGCCAGTGGGAACTGTGGCCACCCCATTTCAGGATGTTTTGTCCCATGGACCTGTGGTCTGGGGGGATTTGTGTAAATCCACACTGTGCTCTCTCCTCAAAGGGGGGAAAAGGTTGTCTCATAGTTTTGTTGATCGGAAGCAGTTTTGAGAGGAGACAGAGAGTTGGAAGAGCTGTGCAGGACTCCCAAGCGCTGCAGGAGGCTTGGGATGATGGGCTGTGGCCCTCTGGGGTTCCAGCTCCATGAATCTGGGGAGGGGGAAGTAAAATCTCTAGCTCTTCCATTCCTGGGACACAGGGAAATCGGGATGTACCAAGTGGCTGAAATAGCTGAGGATGGGGAAGAAGGAGCGGGGCAGTCTGGGGGGGTTTGGGATGGGAGCCAAAGAGGAGCAAGGACAAAATGATTCCCTGTTCCTGTGTTCCTACGGGCAATTTTGGGACCTCGAGGCAGAGACACCCCGTGTTTTCTGCGCCTTTAGCCTTGGAGATTTGGTACGGTTTTGGCAAGTTCTTGGAGAAGACAGGATGAATTATTGGGGGGTCTTGTGTGTCTCAGAAGCTCAAATAGAGACTCAGGACAGGGCTGCATCATGCCAGTATTGTACGATTTCAGATCTTTATCTTGGCAAAAAGGCTTCTCGTGGGGCTGTGTAAAACTTGAGCTTGAGATGTTTCTGTAATTAAAAGCAGACTCAGTGCTGAAGTGCTCCCGTGGGGTGATAGTTTTGGGTATTATTCTGGTCTTTTGTTTTATTCCCCTGCTTGTCCTTAGCTAGAAATAAATACACAGACAGTTCCCAGATTGTCAGGGAATTAGGAAAAAGAAAACAACCCACACACACATAAAGGGAAATGGTGAAGAAAAAGATAAAAATAAGAAAAAATAGAAGATACAATGAAATCAATCAAAGGCCATTTAAATAAATAAATGACCTCACCACTTCCTGGTCAGTTATTTGTCAGTGCAAAATTACTATAATCTCTTTTAATTTAATATTTGGTGCTTAAAACACACTGATTTCCACTTCTTGAGACCTGTCCCCTTCCCTGGGGAGGAAGAGGAGGAAACCCTGAGCGGCACTTTCTCACTTCCCGATTGACTCTGCTCTGGATGTGCTGAGGCCCTTTGAGCTTTGAGGAGACTCCAGGGGCTCTGCACACCCACTGGAGGTTCAGCACTGCTCCTGCCCGTCGGGGACCTGCCTGGTGCTTCTTGGGGTGCTGCTTGGAGACATCAGCCTGGTGGCAGCCCTGCTCCCAAGTTTGCCCCTTCAGCTCTCGGGAGTCTCTGCTTCTCCCCACGCTGATCCAGCCCTGCCGAGGGTCCTCCCTGAAGGAGCAGAAGGGCTTTGGATGGGGACTAGGCTCTTTGATGTGTCCTGAAACAAGGCAGGCATGGAAGATCCTCAGTGGGAATGCAAGGCATTATATTTTAGCTCTATTGGTGTTTTCTCTGCTGCCCCTCCAGCCGCTGTTGGAGTTGTTGGTGCCTGGGATGAGGCACTTGCATGGATGGTGTCTGAGAGCTGAAGCCTCCCTATGCCTTCTGCACAGACTGTTCAGCCCCATCCCACCGTTCCCTGATCCCATTTGCCCTTTGGATGGTGACAAATGAAAAGCAAGTGCTGGCTGGGTGGAGGTGGCACGGCATCGGTGCCGTCACTGACCGTCCCACCGGGCAACTTGAGCGGGGCAAAATGGACTGCCTGATCTCACCCTTTGTCTGCCAAATCTCTTAAAACCCTTGGAACACCCCAGAAACTGGGGCCTCTGCAGAGAGTGGCCAGGCAGGAGGCGAAGGAGAAGGTTGAAGCAGCATCCCTTGGAGGATCCCAGGGCGGGAGCGAGGAGACGCCGGAGAGCTCGGGGCTCCCCAGTTCTTGCAGGAGCCCCTGCAGATCGGTACTTGCTGCACTGGAGGGTTTCTCTGTTTGTATTCCCATCACTAATGTGTTTTGATGCCAGCGGGTAATTTGCACCCTTTGGTATCTGTTGAGGCCGTCCAGGGCACCGCTCTCCTGCCGAGGCAGCTCGGGATGCTGTTGGTACACGCAGGGAAGGCAATTATATTAAACTACCTCCTGCTCTAATTCCTGGTAGGCACCGCTCTCCAGTTAACCCTTCCAGGGCCAGTCCTGCCAAGGCGCAGCGAGGGGCACTTGGGGCTCAGCTCCTGGAGGGTGCGAAAAAATCCCTCAGGGAGAAAAGCAGCCCAGCACTGGGTTCTGGCAGGGGGGCCCCACTGGCCCCTCAGCAGGTCGTGGGGATGTCCCGAGGGACGCCCAGGTGCCAGGGACATGTGGAGCATTCCCTGGGGAGAGCAGAGCGGGGATGAAGGTTCCCCAACTGCGCTCCAGGCAATGGGTTTGCATTGCCAGGGCCTTTGGTGCTGCAACTCCAGGCTGTAATCCTGCCTCGAAAGAAATAATGGAGCAACTAAACTTATATGGGCTCCAGTAAATTCGCTCCTCTAATTATTTTATTTGCCACATACAGTAAATTCCACCTCTCCTTTATAATCACCTGGTGCATAATAACTTCAAAATCATTTCACTTAAAAATGACTGGTATTTTCTAAGTGAAGCAATACTGGGAGTTAGAACAGGGAAATTATTTTTGCTTGCATTCTACAAGGGAATCATTGTTAGAATTGGTTGCAACACCTCCTGCTTTTGAAAGCTTTGGGAAAACACCGGGACACGATTCTCAGCTGGGATGCAGGACCCATACCTGTCCTGGCTTTGGAAACAAATCAGGATCAGAGAAGTGGGCATTGATAGTGCATTTGTAAGAGATTAAATCAAGCAAAAGGATTGTCTGGTGTATGGGGGATATTTGGAGAATTAAGTTTCATTGAGGGTTTCTTCCAGGAGGGTGTTGGTGGTGTTCTGCACCAGGTCATGCCAGATCTGTTCAAATAAACAGCAAAAGAAATTCCCTCTGGGTCCCAAGGAAGTGGGCCGGGATGGGATGCAGGTGGCAGGACAGGGTGGCACTAAAAGGAGTATTTCCGAGTGTTGCAGCAAGGACATTGGCGAGCGAGCTCCTTCCCAGAGGAGCAGCGTTTGCCCTGTGCCTCAGTTTCCGTGTTTGTAACGCAGATCTAATCCCTGGTGGGCAGCAGGTGCTGTGCAGGAGGGTGCTGGTGGAGATTGATCCTGCAGTAGCAGGGACTGCATGTTGCAGGGTTATTAATATAACGTGGCCCCGCTTCCCTCGGGCAGGATTTGGGAGCTCAGGAGGACAGAGCGAAAGGTCACAGATTGGAAAAGTGAGAGGAAACAAAATAGTCAGCAATAAAAGGCCAGTTTCATTTCAGGGAAGACAACAGCTAAAGGACCAGAACTGTCAAACAAAACCACAAGATCACATCAGATGTCAGGGCAGGACACATCTCGCTCCTCCCTCCTGAAAGGGCTTATCAGTGCAACCAATCGCTTTAATGATGTGGCAGAGGGAGGAAGAAGATTTGACTCAGAGTGAGATGAAATTTAGTTCCTAAGACCCTTCTCTTCCGCTGCCAGAGACCAGTCACCTGTTCTGCAGTCAGCCAGAGATAAATCATATCCTGCAGCGGAAGGTGCTTAGACATGATTTCGCAGCATTTTCTCTTACTCTTTCCAGTGACTCCACACACTGTAGTGGGAGAGGGGGAGAGAGGGGAGGATGAAGAGGGACCCAGCGAGCAGAGACATCCCCAGTCCCTCTGCAGGGAGGTTCCCAATCCCAAAACCAGATGTGGGAGCAGCCCTCTCGCCTGTGGTTAGCCCCAGCTCAACTCTGCTCCTTTGGCTTCGGGGAGCAGCACTGCGGGGAGGGGGAAGGTGCTGTGCAGGAGGGGGAAGGTGCCTTGCAGGGAGCTGTTGCTCTGGGGTTCCTCCTCACAGCTTTGTGCTCATCAGGAGATGTAATTATCCAACATACCAGCCAGTCTCTGGAGATGGAGCTTGGAGCTCAGTTCTGGGATTGGGGGATATTAGTATTCAAACGTCAGGGCTCAGCTCCAGCTCTGTCCTAGGGCAGAGGAGGAAGCAGCGCTCAGCATCCTCAGACCTTGGGAAAGTTTGAGTCCGCTCGGGGTTGTGCTGTTACCAAGGGCACAGGACTGGCTGGCACAGGGCCCCGCAGTGCCAGGTTCATCTCAGCTTCATCAGCTGAGCCGCGGCACATTCCTCGCACAGGCCTGGACCCAGCGGCTGGTCCTCCCCATCCTGGGCAGAGTATCCTTAACCGGTGTCACCCAAAGGAATGTGATGTGCTTGCCCTAATGGAACAGGTTATGAACTGGGAAAAACCAGCTCTACTGGTAGCACACAGTCCGAGTTGTTGGATAGCACATTAACTCGCTCCACCTGGCATCTCTCCACTGATCTACGGAGCGACAGCTTCTGAAAATCTGATCTCAGACGTGGCTGAGGCAATTCCAGCTGGATGTCCTTGGGATCTGTCTGCTTCCTCCCCAGCACCCACCTTGGAAATCTTTGAATCGGGGCTTTTGCCTAATTCCATGAAAACCAGATCACAGCCCACAAATGAATTTTGCCTTCCTGGAAATGGGAGCAGTTGCAGAGAAGCCATCGGGGCTGGTGGTTTCTGCACCCTGTGTTATGAAAGCTGCCGAGTTTCCCACAGGTGTGCCCTCACCTGCTGGTTTGTGACACGTGAGCTGAAATTCTCAGATCTGTAAATCACAACTTCTAAAACTCACCTCCTCACTCTTCAGTCTCAGAGGAAGATTTTCAGAGGTCTTTAAGGATGAAAAAACGCAGGAAAACACTGGTGAGGATTTTCAGCAAGGCACAAGTGGGCTGAATGCTTAAACCTTGTGCATTTTACCCATTGATGAGAATGCCCCCAGCTTTCCCTGCACTGTGAAGTGCTTGAAATACCTTTGCAAATCCAGGAAGACTCTGTCTCCGTGCTGAAACCCTGGGAATGGGGATCCCGTGTCCTTCAGTCATTTGAGCCGAAGTTGTGTGGAAATTTGGCTGTGATGTTCCCTTTGATTTGAACATGGGCCACATCCCCAGAGATTTCAAAAGTGCTACCCTAGAATTCTGTTTAAATATCTGAATTACTGCCTTGCTTTTTTTTGCCTTTCAAAGGGCTTAGTTTTGGGGTCCCCCACTGTAACAAAAGGCCTCAACAGGATTTATCAGATGCTGCCCCACTTGCCAGGGCTCCGTCGCAGGGTGGGCAGGGAGAGAGGCAGAGGCAAAGCCGAGGGACCAAGCCACGAGTGAGAGGAGATCAGGGGCTCGCAAAGCCTCTAATCAGAGCCAGCCTGCCTAGAATGAACATCTCTCCCGCCGCTGGAGCTTCAGACACTAAAAAACTTACTGTAAATGCAGCATATCTCTGTGCTTCCTGCCAGCTGGCCCAGAGCCAGCCTATTTCCTTGAAAAAGAGGGATATTTATTTTCATCCTTTTAGAAGCAGCCAATTCATCTCAGACCACCACCAGCTAACACAGCTTTATAAATTAGGAGCCTTTTTTTCCCCTAATTCTCTTCCCCACCCCCTTAAATATCATTTTCCTTTCGTTGTTGCAGGGGGTGTAAACCCTCTGCCGTGCGAGCCGGGCGCTGCGAGACTCTCCCCTCTCTGTGCACAGGAGAAAGACAGTGGCCGCAGTGTCTCCCGAAAGCCAGAGGAAACCAAAGCAAAGCCTGGCCGTGACTGATTCTCTTTCCAAATGGCGTAAGCAGGCCAACTTCAAACATGTGAATAATGAGTTATCTGTGCTTGACTTTGTTCGTCACCAGAAGAGACGGTTCCTTCTAACAGTCCCCTCCTGCTCCCTCCTGTGACCTCCTGGGCTTCAGCGTTTCGGAGTGGGCTGGAGTGGTGGTGGCTCTTGGGGCTGCTGCCTCTCGCCAGAGCTCACACCTCTGTTATGCTCTGAGGAGATGTCACGTTTGAGTCCCTTGCAGCTGCCAGCACTGTGGGCAGCCTGGTTCCCACCTCCACGCTGTCCTCCCCTCCCTCTGTCACTGGCCGTGGGGCTCCACCAAATTCTTCTTGGCTGGGAATTTCCCGTGGTGAGTCTAGAGCTGGAGGTGGGATTCCAGGGGAAACCGGAGGGGAGCCCGTGTCCTGAGCTATAGGTGTGCAAAGATGAAACCACCCCAACGTCTGCTGTGAGGGACAGGCCTGCTGCTCCCATAACACAGGCGTTTCACATGGGGCTTCTTTCTGGAGCACATGCTGGGACTTGACAGTCTAGTCGAGACGCAGACTGGGAAAGAATTCAACCCTCTGTGGAGGATTGGTGTGTCTCTCTGAAGTACCTATTTTGAGGGCTGTAAGAGGGATTTGAAAGGTGTTTTGCACATTGAGACGGAGCTTTATCCGCTGCTGATTGCTTTCTTGTGGTCCATTCTCAGGGACATGTAGAGACTAAGCCACAGGATTGTGTGCAGGGACTGCTCCCGGTGAACTCCTGCCTGGCAGAGCCCTGGAGTTTGGCTGTGAATATTTGAGCAGTCTTGGGTGGAGGATGGTGGGACCTTGCTGGTGGGATGCTTGGAGCCTGGCTTTGAAGGTGGATGAGTGGGGGCCTCTGTGGCTGCTGATGGCTCAAGCTGATGTCCCAGCCCATGTTACCATCTCCTGGTTCTTGTTTCCTCCTTACCGGAGCTAAGGAAATGATCTGCAAATGTTTGTGTTAATGAACATCTCCCAGAGCTGAAAGCTTTGCATGTCCTTGGCTGCATCTTGCTGCCAGCATTTCGCAGCTCCCCTTCCCGGGGAGGCCCAAGCAACTTCCCACCATCTGCTCTCCTGCCCTTTGGTTGCAAAGGGCTATGGCAGGGGATGGGGACAAACGTGACACCCAAGTCTGAACCCACCAGCAGGACAGAGGCTGAGCAGCTCCTTGTCTCTCACGACTGAACAACTAAACATAGATAAATCAGGGGACCGGGACTCTTGGGCACCCTGGAGAGTGTTTTTTCAAATCAAATCTCTCTCAGATTTTGGCACCACTCAGGTTCCTGAAGCCCCTTTCTACCTTTGCTCAACTTTACCTTCTGCATCTCAGTGATCTGGGGAAATAAGCTGCTTTCGGTGAACACTGTGGGACTCCCCCCTCCACTGCCTGGAAACCCCATCCAGGTCCCAGCTTGGGAAGCCACATCAGGTTGCACACTCCTACAAGGAGGAGTGGGGTCTGTTTTGGCCCTTGAAATGTTTTAATGCAGAAAGCATGTCTTTAAATCATAGCTCTGAGCGCCTGAGCTGCAGTGTGGCACACACTGTTTCGCTGTCTGCATTCCAAGGAAACACCCAAAACTTCCAGTATGCTTCTTATTACTGGCCTAAAGTGTCAAATTCACATTGGCTCTTCCAGCTGGGAAGTGTTCAATGGGATCGTTTGTTTGATATGCTGATACAGATCTTGTTATTACATCAGGATCATAGGTGATCTGTCAATGTTTACATCTTGTCATGTTCAATATTGGAGTTAACTGGTTCAGAAACCTGATCCAGTGTTAAAACCCTTGTGCTGTTGACAAGAAGTACCCAAGGTCAGCAGCTGCCATCATTTGATCATTCTAAGCTCCGTTGTTTCCACAAATATTGACCTGCAAGCCAGGGCTAGCCCAGCTGGAAATGCAGGGCAAAATCCCCAGCCCCAACGGCAGGTTTTGTGCCCCAAAATTCACAGGTAGGAGTGATTAAGACTTCTCAGATGGATTTCTTGGGATGAGAGCGTTTGAAGTTGAGTGAAAATCCACCCACTGGCTTCGGGAGGCTTTGAGTCAGTCCTCGGGTTAAGGCAGAAACCACCTTCCTCTTCTCTAAGGTAGGAGCTATTGTTCACTTGGCGGCTCTGGTTTCCTCTCCGTGACAGCTGTGGGTACGTGGGGAAGGGCTTTTAATGAAGCCAACCGCTGCAGAAATTAAAAAGCTCAGGTTGTTCTGATGAAAGAAACCCATTAATAGCGATTCTCTCTTGCGTGACAAAGTCTGACGTCCCCAGCTCTAAAGTGACAAGCGGCAGGAAGTCCTGGGGAGACGGCCTGAGCTAAAGAGGGTTGGCAGTCCAAGCTGGTGGGTTTTAACTCATTCTCTGCCTTGTTTCCTATGGTTTGGTGCTGCCAGGTCCCACACGTGGGTACAGGGTGGAATACAGACCAGAGACGGGCTAGGAGAGCTGGGAAGGGTCCTGATCCCACCACAGCATCCTTTGGTTTTCGCTCCTAAACGAGCTCCTGTGTTTGCCTCAAGTTACATTTGCATCAAGTTTTCCACTTCCTTTTTGTCAGGCTAGTTTTAAGAATTTGGGATTTTCGCAGGTAATTGCTGTGCGTCCCCACAAACCAGCCCCTTCTCGAGGGTGTGAGGACAGCACTGCTGTTGACTTGAGGCTTAAAGCCCCACGGGGCTGTGTCGGTGTTCAGCCAGTGTGGGGCCAGAGCGACTGTGCTGCAGCATGGCACAGCCACGTGGAGCCCTGGGTTCAGCTGTGCGCTGAATAATTTTTGAAAACATTATCAGCATAGTGATCACTTGATGTATTTTTCAGGATTCTCTCCGTCACGTGCCAGATGCCACCACAGGATAGGGTTTGTGTTGAGACAGAGGCAGGGAATTTAATTGTCTTTAAATTTCTGGGGAACTTGGTCTTTGAAGTCCTTTTAGCTTCTCTGCTATGGTCTGCCCAAGTGGTTAGAGGTGAAACATAACCTGATTCTTCTTCTTCTGTGCTCAAGCGTATGCTGAAATAAGAAAATGTGGACCCAAACAGGACACCCCACTGCACACGCGTTTCCCCTGGGGAGAACACCAATGCCATGTGACAGATGCTGCTCGTGGCTCCCAAGGGCTCGGGTCATGCAGAGGTGCCTGAGGTCTGGGGACACACATTGATTAGAAGAGATCGTTTACGGTGTTGCTTTGAGGTTTCCTTGGTTTACTTCACACAGCAGGGAAAACACATTTTCAAAATACCGCTGGGTTTTGCTTTCTGCTGGGGTTTGTCCTCGCTCAGTTTTGCTCTCTGGCATCAGCCTGTTTTCCATTGGTTTGGACTTCTACACATCTGGAAAGCCTGGGGATGACAGAGCTGGAGAGGGTGGAGGGGCTCACCTGGATGTGGAACTCACAGAGGAGAGTCAAAGTCCTTCAGAAACTGTCGCTCGGGGTTGGAACATCCATGGAGCGATGCCATGGCAGGGGCTCCACTGGGAGCGTGAGGTCCCCTCTGGAGATCAGAAGATGTAAGACATTATTAAAGAGGGGGAAGTCTGGGGACTTTCTGTTACTTTGCTATAAACAGACACCAGGCTCACACTGCACAGACGTGAGGGGGGAGGGAAGGACGGTGTGAGCAAGAGGTGGCTGCGTTTGTCTCTCTTCAATGCATCGGGTCTTAAAAGCCACCAAGAACCGAGCTTGACTCAGGGGATATTGGGCCACAGGATCTGATAAGGCCCAGCTCCCTGAAGTGCTGCAGAAGGGTTTCTTCCCCGCTCCTCTCCCATGTCCCCAGCGTGCCTGCACACCTCAGTGCCCGCGAGCTCGGCGCCTGCATTTCCCTGGGAGGAGGTGGTTGCCCCCTTGGGAAGGTCCTTCCATGGCAGGTGCAAAGCGCTGGGGGTCTTGCACGGCCGTCTGGCTGTGGCAGGGGAAGAACAAGGAGAATCCAAGGTCTGAAGCCGGCACTGATGTAGAACTGAGGCGGCTCCTCTGGAGCCCCTCCAGCTTTGTGCGGGTGCAACTGAGACTGGAATCGGGCCCAGAGAGAGTGAAGCCGTTTGGTGATGATTAATATAGTAAAATGTGAAAGTTATGTATCAAGTGTATTTCATGCGCCTCTTGCCTCGGGACAATTAGCATAAATTTAATAATTATTGTCTTGTGCCAGCAGCTGCTACCTAAGGAGCTGGGAGTGCTTTACAAACGCTCATTAGTTGCTGCCCTGCCTGGGGGACGTGGGTGATTAGACTCCCCGATTTATGGGTAGGAAAAAAGGAACAGAAAGAAGCAAAGTGAGATGGCCAAGGCGTGGTACCAAGGCTGCTCCCAACCCTCCTCCTGTGCCCTCTTCAGCTCCACGTGGCTCTGACCCTGTTGGATGGGCAGAGTTGGGAGGGGGCTAGAGTAAGATGAGAGTTTATTCTATGCGCACTGAGCAAACGCTGCAGAAAATACTTAAAATTCAGTGTTTTCTTCGGTGGTTCCCCATGCACCACTTTGCCAGGAGATGGGGCTTCTCCTGCCTTGCACGAGCCTCCCCTCCGTGTTCAGAGAGGGTGAGGGCTGGTGGAGGCCGGTCACTCCGACAGGGCATCCTGATCCAGGCTGCTTGCTCAAAGGCTGGCTTGCTGCATGATCCGGGGCCTCCCACGGGGATCCGTCTGTGTCCCTTCTTTGGCAGGCCTTGCTTTGTGTGTGTGCTGTCCAAGCCCCCATAGCCCGATTCCTGCCGAGGCTGCCACCGCTCTCCCCCATCATCATGGGCATCAGCAAACCACGCACACAGAGGCTGTGCTGACTCTGTGTGCAGCCAGGGCGCTGCAGCCAAAGGGGAACTGATCAGATACCAGACTCTTTTATCATGTTCCAGGGCACAGACAAAAGCTAGAAGACCAAGCCAAACCCTTCACCGACCGCTATGGGGAGCTGGAACGGCTGCGCCAGTCCATGAGAGTCACCCCAACAACACCCAACCCCCGCGGATCCCTCAGCACCCCGAGCCACTTCGGGTCCCAGGCTCAAACTCCAATACAAGGTAACTGGCTGGGTGCCCCAGCCCGGTGTTGCAGCCCAAACCCTCACGCTGCCCGCACAGCGGGGCTGCCCTGGCCAAACAAGCTCCCCTTCTGATCGCGTTTTAGGGCTGGAGTCCAGCTATCCCCTGGGTAAGGAGCCCTGCTGGGGGACAAGCCAGGGAGGGGGTTGCTTGGATTCCTTGGTCTTGGAAGCCTTCTTGCACCCATGAAATCATTCTTTGCACCATTAGGTTCAGGCTCTTAGGAAAAACTGAGCAGCTTCAGGAGGAATGTGAGAGAGATCAGAGCAACACACTTTGAACCCAGCAGCTTCTTTGACATGAAGGCACCCACGTTATGGTTATGCATCAACTAGAAAGGGTGTTTTGTACTTTACATGCTAATCCAAATGGTTTCTTATCTTGGTGCATTGTGTTTCTGCCAAGTCTGGTGATCCATCGCCCCGCTCCAGCATAATTCCCCACACGCATGCACACCTGCATGGGCGCACGCGTGCTCACACACGGGCTCTGCTCTCCCCACACCTGCCACCAGCAAGGAGCGCCGAGTCCTTGGGCGTTCCCGGGAATCCACACTGTTGCCAGGACAGAGGCAGGAATTGCCACTGGAGTTACCCGAGAGAGGTCAGTCTGTTGATCCCTATCCACCTGAATTCCAGCCCCACATTAAGCCCTGCACTCGGAATTATCCAGCTGCCCTGCTGCTCCCGTCTTTCTGCACGTCTCAGCACGGTCAGATGCCACCAGAATGAATTAAGACACGCCGTGCTCCTGTCTGCGTATGAGACATGCTCCTTTTCCGTGCCTTTTCAGTCTTGGTAGTGCTTCCCTTTGGAATTCAGCAGGGATACTCACAGGGATTTCAGGAAGAGGGTTTAGGCTGTTTGCATACTGAGATTTGAAGAGAGGTGACCCTCCGTGGAAGGTTTCATGCAAAAAGTTCCAAAAGCCTTTGCGTTGCATTTTCAGAAGTGATGTAGATGTTTGAAAACCTCGGTGTCAGGGGCAAAGAGGGTTCTCGGGTGCACAAACATGTTTGAAAACGCTACCTGAGCTGTAATAGCTGCCCCGCTCCTCCCAGCCCAAAATTGCAGTAAAATTTAATTTATTTCTCATTGAAATGCAAATCTCCACGCTTGGAATTTTCACTGATATTAGCACAGTTTATGAGGAGAACGGGGGCATTTTGTGTAGCATTATCATTTGATTTTTGTTTGAAAAAGAGAGAAAGAGAGTTTTCCAGGCTAGTCCCGTTGGCTGCGTCAGAGAGAAAGAGATTCTTGGGGGAAGAAAAAAGATTTGTATTTTAAATTAGCAGAGCCCCACGTAGTGCCAGAAACCCAAAGAGTGTCGTTTGGAGCAAAGGATCAGGTGATGACACAAATTCAAGGAGAAAAAAAAATGAAACTGGCCACAAGCTACCACTCGTGCCAAATTCCCAAATGTCAAGTGACAGCAGGAGTGGAGACACACAAAATTAGCCATCTAAAATCATTCCTGCGGAGTGAATCCAAACTACCAGGAATGCTGCAAGAGGCGGTTCGTGCACACTCTGCTCTTGGCTCCCTTGCTCCCGAGTTGAGGAACTGTCTTAAAACGACTGTGGGTTCTTTCCAGCGTAGCTGGGAGCAGGATCAGCTCAGTCATTTTAATCTCAGCCCTGTCCTTTTGACACAATGCTGGCTATAACCAATCATAATCATAATTTTTTTTAAAAAAAAAAGGAAAAAAGAAAACAAACCTCTTTCTCTCTCGCACACACACAGCTTATTCACAAAGATCATAATTTTTACCCAAGCAAGTGGAGCCTGGCCCATGCCAAGAATAACACAGGAGTTAACAGGCCTGTAATTCTCACGACTTGGCACGTTCTTGGGTAACACACATGAGAAGCCGATTAGTGAGAAGCATAACGAGATGCCGGTTAGGAGGGACAGACGGGGCAGGCTGGAGTTCATCCGGCCCCCACTGGCCTTTATGTGGTGCTTCCCAGCCGTAGTGTTTCCAGCATCCCTGTGCAGGGGTTAAAAGGGGGCCAGAGAGGAGGTTTCCCCTCCACGGTGCCCAGCAGCGCTCTGCTCCTGAGCTGGAGGTGACTGGCCTCCCAGTCCTGCTGATTTTGCACAAATGGCTCCTCACCTGCTTCTGGCAAAAGCAGGCTGGGAGCTGAGGTGCTCAGAAACAGCCTTGGCCGCTGAGGGGAGATTCCGACACCTCCGATCCCTGCACGCGGCATGTGGAGCTTGGGTTCGGAGGCAGAAAGGCACGTAGGGGACAGTGTGTATCTTTGGGAGCAATTGGGGTTCTTTGGAGATGGGTTTGCTCTGGCCTGGTCCAATCTTTCCACCCATGAGTGAACGCCGTGGCCAGCAGAGATCACGGCAAGGACGTTGATATAAGTAGGAGCAGAGTCTGGCCCTCGGCCATTCACAGAGGCTTTCAGTAAAGCAGCCCCTGGAGCTTATAAATAGTCCCCATGTAAGATGATCATCCTGAGGTTAAATGGTCTCAAACCAAAAACCTCCCGGTAAGAGAAAACTGATTGTTTCTGAAGGACATGTCAGGAAACACGGGAGGAGAGCGCGCGCAGCTGCGTGGCCAAGCAGGTCGCATCCTGCTCTGCTGCTGCTTCCCTGTGCCCAGTGGCAGGGCACCTCAGCGGCTCCAGCCTTGCCTTGCCCCACTCAGATGGGCAGAGAATCCATCCCTTCCCGTGCCCATCCCCAAACGGGGCTGACATTTGCAACCCTGCACACACCAGATTGCATTCCCACTTGCACTGCTTTGGTGGGTAAATAGGGTGGTTCTGGGCTCGCCCCGGTGCAGCTGTGATGACAATCTAGCCCAGCAGCTCAGATAGGCAGACCCTCATCATCATCCAGCCCTGCCTCCCCGGCTTCAACCGAGCAGAACCATTCGCCTCTGTTGAGGATTTGGCCCAATGCTTCTCCAGCGAGCTCTGGAAGATCTGAGGTTTTGAAATCCCAGCTCCGCTATCTCCTCAGTGAGACACCAAGCTGTCATTAGGATGGCTTGAAATGGTTCCTTATTACGGGGCATGCGAAGCCAGAGCTTTGCGTGCTTTCTTTATTCGGAGTTTTGCCTTCTAGCTCAAAAGAATCGAGTAGCTCTCAAAAGCGAAGCAAGATGTTAAAGGAACTTGCTTCTGTCCGCCTCGAGCTGCTTCTCGGGCCCCCTTGCTCTGGGAAGGTGGGATGGGGACAGACACACGCCCTCCCTCCCCGGGAGCAGCCCCCGTTGTGCAGCGGGGCAGCAGCGCCCGCGCCCTCGCTCTGTGCTGGAAACATCTTCAACCCCTCCAAAGCAATCGTGTGCGTTCTCCAGCAACATGGAGGGGCCTTGCATTCACGAGGACAATTGCAAAGCGGTTTGAAATTTGATTACCCGCTCCCAGAGCGAGCTGTTTTGATTAATGCACTTAACGTCCCCCTGCACACACACTGCTCCAGCGAAATCAAACTCCCTCGACTTCACAGAGAGAACAGTAAAGGCTGGATCCTTTTGCAAGCTTCACCCTGCCTCTTGTAGCCTCAGCGCCCGCTGAATGTTTTCGGGAGACATTTTGTTTGCTGGTGAAGAGCTTCAGATCTCCTGCTCTGGCAAACGCTCAGCTTTAACCAGCTTCATCCCCAGTCCATTACTTAGGGCCAGAGCGACACTTTTAACATAGGCCAGTCATCAGCAGAATGCTTCACCATATGCATTTAAAGTAAAAGATATCTCTCTCTTTTTCTTCTTAAATATACATTTTTAAAGTATTGCATTACTTTTAAGAAGCCTCTTGGCATAGGAGCGAGTGCCCTGTTGTTTCCGAAATGCAACGTGGCTGCTCTGAGGTTAAGTCCTGAATTATGGGCCCAGCAAATACACTGA
Source organism: Sclerurus mexicanus (assembly GCA_013396755.1). NCBI lineage: Eukaryota > Metazoa > Chordata > Aves > Passeriformes > Furnariidae > Sclerurus > Sclerurus mexicanus. The sequence goes on from VWZF01001992.1 coordinate 316,805, forward strand.
ATTGCTGCTTCCTAATCGCTGTCCAGATTGACTTATGGTTTCTTTAAAATATCCGTTTCTTAATGGATAAAAACATTGTACCATGGGCAGAGGCTAAATTGTTTCCAAAGGAAGCTAGGCAGGCATTAGTGGGAAGGGAACATATTGTGGGATTCAGCTTCAGCCTCAAAGGAAGGAACACGCTCAAGATGGGTTTCCTGCCTGCCTTCAGGCTGCTGTGTCTATCTTTAAACTGCTTTTCTGCCGCTCTCATTTGCGCCTGTGATGTCCCTTAGATGATTTTGGTGCGTAACTGTCGGGGATGAACCACAGGCAGTGCTGGACGGAGCTTCCCCGAGAGGCAGTCGAGGCGCTGCGACCGCCGTGTTTGCCGCTGCCTTTTCTTGCCTCCGTCCCCCGGCCACAGACCGGGGGGCTCGAGTGCTGCAGCTCCTACAGAATAGCAGAGGAGCTTGCAAGGAGCCCTGCTGCACTTGCCTCAGGCTCTTTGAAATGGGATTTTCCAGTGTGCTGGGATGCAGAGCGCGGGAGGGAGCCCCCGGCCCGGGGTCCCGCGGCAGGAGGGCAGTGCCCGCGTTCCGGGGGTGCTGCTGCAGCGCAGCCCGGCGGGGACGGGGCTGGAGCCCCCTCTCCCAGCACCCCAAAGCCTCCCCGCCTGTGGTTTCCCATGGCAGACTCGGCCTGGCCCAAACCTGCTCGGCACGCACGGTGGTCTAGCTGCAGGCTGGGTTGTAAATTCAGCAGCTTCCTTTTATGTAGTCAGGGCTTGTTAATTTTTTTTTAATACCCTTTGAATGCAGGTAAAGAGCAAAGTGCAGGCAGGCCAGGGGGAGCGCCTGCAGTCCCGTCGAGCCCACCCAGCCGCTCCAGGTAGCACCGTTAGGTTATCGCTCAGCGCTGCAGGATGGAGCGCTGGGAACTGAGCCTGGTGTGGGACTGGGGGATGTGGGCAGAGGGCTCTGGGATGGTGAGAGAAGAGAGAGGCCGTGGTGGGAGAGGAAGCAGGGAGAGCTGGGCTTGTTTAGTCTAGCTAAGGGCAGGCGGGGAGCAGAGCGCACTGCGCTGTGTAAATACATCGGGGGTAAACATCGGGGAGGGAGAGGAGCTGATGTAAGCGATGGAGGACAGCGCTGGCACAGGAGATGCGGCTGAGCTGGCCCTGGATAAATCCAGACTCAGGCGAGAAGCAGAGTCCTCCTCAGCAGGGCAGGATGGGTCCAGCCAATAGCTGGGAGCATCCCAATGGACCTGGGAGGGTTTGCAGAGGAGCTTGAGGTGCAGTGCATGATTCATTGAGCTGGGAATATCTGGGAATTTCCCTGCCCTGCCTGCAAAGATCAGGAGGCTGCTGCCCAACATATTTGGGATTGGACTGAAAGTGCTGGAAGAGGACACAGGAGCAGAGCTTTGTCCTGCTCACTGGGGTAGGTTTGGGGGCTGCGTGTGTGTCCGCGTGGCAGCACATGGAGAACTGAGCAGCAAACGTGCTTGGCAGTCTTGAGGTGGTGCCTGGTGATGCTGTGATAAGGACGCGTGCGTTGTGTTGTGTTTTGGTTTGGGGTTTGGTTTTTCTTTTTTCAAACTCTGCAGAGGAAGTCCTTGCACCCAGTTCGTGAGCTGGCTCTGTCAGATACAGAACAGAGCTCCACGGGCGTGTAACAACGGATGCTGTTCACACCCTCATTTTTTTTCAACACCTCCCCTCCTCCCCCAAAATATATTTTGCTCTATTTTACGTGGGGTGGGAGGAAGGGGCCGTTTTCTTTTTTAGTTGGCTCTGACTTGGAAACAAGTGAACTTGTTAACATACGTGACAGAGGCGTGAGAGCACGCCTGCATGCGTGGGTGGGGAGGAGAGCGGCGCCTTCTCTAGAGATGAGCTGAGGCTTCACACATCAAATGCATCTCGTGCACCTTCCCGTACAGATTGTCTCCTCCTTTTCCACCTGCCTCTCCAGGCTCCCAGATGGAGCCATCATGATCAGGGGAGGGAAGCAGAGAGGAAGAGAGGTCAGAAAAATGCTGAAAGATAACTTAGAAGTCCAAATATCACAGAAATTAATAGAAAAAAACCAGCCAAAGGTGTGTACAGAGCTAGAATGTCTGTCCCCACGCTGTCTAACACGTGCGTGCCTATTATATACAGAAGCATAAAGTATCAGTAGTGTTTACACTGTTGTCAGTCGTCGTGGCATGAGACAGGAAGGAGGGTTTTCCCCAGGCTCCATTTTTCATTACAATTTTGCAAGGTTCAAAGGGTGATATATGGCCACGCTGAAGATGTTTTCTACTCTGTCTACTTGGAGAGTGCCACACTCTCAGGTTCCCTTTGAATTTCCTTTATTCTCTGTGTGTATCACACACTGTGAGTATGTGTGTGTGTGTTGTGTAATATACACACAAGGTTAAGTTTATTGCTGACTGGATACATCAGCCACTGCGTTTTCACCACGTCTCTGAGCCCGGCACCAGAGTGGTGTCTTGGATGCCGTGGAGCTGCTCAGGTTCCACACGTTGCTGCCCAGCCCCAGATGATCTGATAATCTCCTCCTGTAGGTCGGGCCCCAGCACTGTGCTCTAACACACGCTCTGGGCGAGCTGGTTGTTCAGGTGTCACTCAAAGCCCTTCCCATGTGTAGCACTGAAGAGGTCCTGACATTGCTTTTGCTGCCCTTTCCTCTCTCCAGGCAGAACAGATGTTTTCCTGGGTTAGGAGGTAGTGGAAGCACCCACTGTTCCACTGGGAAGGATGCATGTCCATCCCTAAAACCTTTTGCAGGGCTTCATCTCCTCAAAGGCTTCCGGGCAGCTCTGAGGAGATCCACCAGTCCTGACCGTGCAAGGGTCCAGGGACCAGTTCCACTCCATCCAAGGCAGCTCCCAAACCCACTGTGGTCTTAAGGGAGGCGGCTGAACACACCCAGAGACACCTCTGTGGTCAGCAGCCTCATGAACCAGCCTCTCCACCTCCACGCTCGTGACCAGCCCTTACCACCATGAACCAGCCGAGGTCTGGTCCCATCGCCACGCAGGCTCAGGGGCATCTCCTCACATTTATCTCCTCACCATTCACCCAAGAAAAGACCCCTGTTATCTCCAAGGTGGAGAGAAAGCTGCTGTGTCACTGGAGCGCTGTTGTTTTATCTGGAAAGGGGCTGAGCAGCTTTCAAAGCCTGTTTCCATCCAGCTCCACGTGCAGAAGGACTTGGGGGTCCTCAAAAGGTGCAAATTGCAGCTGCACAATTAAATCACAGGGAGTGTCCCGGCCTCCAAGGTCCCCTGGGCAGCTCAGCCCTAAGGAGGAGACAGTGGCATTACTAATCAGGGCTTTGACCTTTACATGGCTTTTATTTAATACACATTCCACACTTCCCCAAACTCCCATCCAAAACATTGACATTTCCGCTGATAGATTGGGTCAGATTTTGGAGTAGTTGGGGGACTCAATTCACTCTTACAATGGTTAAATTCTTACAGCTAAATGGGCTTATTCAGTTAGTGCAGCAGCTGGTGTGATTTTGAGAAGAAAATAAACATTTCCTTCAAATATTTTGATTGGCAACTGGACAACTGAAATACTCAGGCTCAGATTGCCAGGGTCCAAGAAAGCAAATGGGGGCTGGATGGTGAGTAAGCGAGGGAAACCACAGTAAACCCTCGCAGGCAGCACTATGGAGCAGATGTGTGCGAGATGCACCAGGGAAGGGACTGAGTTAGGGTTTTTAGAGCCCATTTTCGGCTGTGATTCCTAAGGGAATGTGGGGTCTGAGGGTGCAACTTCACCCACTCCTTCCTCCCCAGCATTTGGTCAGCACGTTGCTTGCTCCAGGCTGCTGTCGGATTCTGGCTGAGTGTGTCAGAGGGCTCCTCGCTGCTGAGTTGGGTGGTTATGGAGGGTGTTAGTGGCGATGTTTCGTTTGGACCTTGCTGGGGTTGTTTCAGTGGGGATCTCTTTGGATGCAGGGCAGGAGGGATGAGGGATGAGGGCAGGGGGAACGGGGCCGTGTGGCTGCAACCTGTGTGGGGCCGTGGCAGCCCTGAGGTGATGGAGCCAGGCTGGAGGGGCAGGGGTGAAGGGAAGGAGGTGGGGTGGAGGGGAAACCCTGAGATGAGGATGGAGATGGAGGGGAACCCTGAGGGGAGGGAGCCCGGCGCTCTGCAGCCGCCCAGCCCCGGTGTCTGCGAGGGTTAATACCAAATACACAGGTGGGGTTCTGTTTCTGAGGTGGTTTGGGGGGAGTTGTTTTTAGGCTCAGACCGGTCAGAGCTGCGGAGGTGAAAGGGGCCGGTGTGGGCACGGGACGGATGCCCCCGGCTCTGCGGGTGGGATGCGCTCTGAGGGCTCCCACGGGGGGATGTCACATCTTCCTGAGGGACCCGCGCTCCAAATCTGGATCCCAGCCCTGCAGGGCACCCTCTGCCCGGGGCCAGACCCTGTCACAGCTCGCTCAGTGCCCGCTCGTGCTCTTTGGGCAGCAGCCGAGTGTCTCCAGACCCCACAGCACCACGGTGCCTTCTCATCCCACACCCAGCGTGTAATTGCCACCCTTCCACACTCCTATCTAAATTACTAGCAAGGACCCATTGCCCAAAGGTGCAAGGTGAGGCCAATAAAACATACCCTCTAAAAAAAAAGGCACTTTGGGTATGTTATAGAGGACAAGGGAAACGTGCCCTGAGCACTTAGGTTTGATTTCGAATTGCATTTTACAGAATATTGTTTATGGGCCTGTGAGAGCTAATGAAGGGCACGGTCTGGGCACTGGAGACTCCTCTGGGAAGGCAGCAAGCGCCAGTCTGGCTTCTCTAGGGGCTTGGAGGGTCTGGAGGCTGCTTTCTCGCAGTGTGTGGCAAACCTGCAGTGGCAGAGCTGCTGCATGTAAGGGAAGGCTTTCGAAAAACAGCACTTTTTCTTTCCAGTCCAGGTTCAGGCAGGATTTTGGCCCCGTGGTCATATCGCACGCTGCGATGCTGCTGGATTGCTAAAGCTGCAGGCTCTGCTCAAGCCGCTTCTGGCAGAGCTGGTCTCCACGCCTCAGCTTCCAATGCCTGACGGTATTTTGGTGCCGCTGCTGCAGCAGCGTGGCTTTGGGATGGGGCAGAGCGTCCTGCTGAGACGTGAAATCAGATTGGCTTGGTCAGTTGCGAGCAGTTTTCACAGCAATGTACTTTTCCAGCCAGCCTGAGCACGCCACCACTGCACCCAGCGTGGAACAAGGACAGCCCTGTGGCCAGGCAGCCACTTCCACGCTCAGCTTTTCCATCCCTGGGTGTGTGCAGAGCCGTGTGGTTCAGGACGGCTCTGGGCTGCTCCTCTCTTGTCTCGCACCAAAGCCACAGCCTCGCTCACAGAGCAGGTGCTCCCCGGCTCTCCCCTCCGTGTGGGAAGGCAGGCACTGCCCATCGCCTGCCAAAGGGCTGCAGGGCAGGGAGGAACCTGCTCCCCCCTTCTGCCAGCAGCCGGTGGCCGAAGGACTCACCTGGGATTAGAAAGAGGGTTCAGACCAGATCCCCCCCTACCTGCTCCTCCAGAGCGTGCCCTTGTCACCAGGTAGCTGCAAGGGACTGTGAAGTACTTTTTTCCTGGGGAAATGCTTCAGGGCCTGAAGCACCAGCCCTGAGAAGTTAAAAATGCTTCATTGTAATAAGTATTATAAAACACACAACCCTGTGTATGCAGAGCAGATACCAAATCCTGTGAATGCGAGTTTGTATGTATATGCATATGTAAACACAACAAGCATGTTTAGAATACACACCTCACATTCTCTTACGCCGAGGGATTCAAAATCCAGCTGATGTGACCAGAAAAATTCACTGGGGCCAGATTGCACTACCAGAGCAGAAAAGCCCTGCTTTTCACGAGGGAAGAATAGGGGTCTTGGGAATAATGAGAAAAGACGGAGAGCCACCTCCAGCTGGGCAAGGCTTTGAGCTCAGTGCAGCAGCTTTGGGCCAGAATTGCTCTTTCGATAAATATTCATCTCACAAGGGGTGTTATGAGGCTGAGGAAGGCGCAGTCACTGAGGCCACGATCCAAGAGCACTGAGCAGAGGTCCCTCTCCAGTTCCAAGCTGACTGTGATCCCCTTTGTGTTTAGATCCCCCAAGAAAAGGGGTAGCAACTCACTGGGCTGCTCCAAGTCTCCCTTTCCCCAGCAGAAGAAAGCCTGAATTTCTCACTCTCTTTATCCTCTTGGAAGGAGAAAAACGCACAGAGAACTCAAGCATAGGGGTATTGTGGCTCCTAGCTTGGGAGTTTTCAGCTGTGTGTTTATCAGCTCCATACCCTGATGGTATCAGCACGAACAGGCCACCCACAAGAAGGCTTAGCAGGCTGCTCTGGGCTCCAGCCCTTCCTGCCCGTCTCCGTGTGTGTGCCATTTATTTACTACACAGCTGATGTAATGGCTAAACATTTTTTTTCTGTGTTTATGGGGTGTGTTTTTTTAATCTGCCGGAGATGAATAGACCCCTGGAGAAGTCAGCTTAGTCGTGTCCCTTCTTGGATAGGAAACAACAAATTTTAGGACAGGAAATGGGAACAATTTAAACAAATGAGTGTAGGATTTTTTTTATTTTTTTTTTTAGTTAAGTTCCCCAGCTCTCCTCCCTCGCAGATCCAAGAGATGCTTTTCCTTCTGACTTTAGTTCCTTGGGAAGGGGATGGCTTGGGCTGTAGGACAAACTCACAAGCTCAAGGACAGTGCTCTAACCACCCACGTTCCTCCTCCACCCCAACAGGCACGTCGGACCTGAGCCCCTTCTCCGACCCCCGGCAGTTCGATCGCTCCTTCCCGACGCTGCCCGCGCTCACCGAGACCAGGTTCTCCGACCCCCGGATGCATTACCCCGGTGCCATGTCCGCCGCCTTCCCCTACACCGCCACCCCCTCGGCCACGGGCATCGGGGGCATCAGCATGACCAGCATGCCCGCCACGACACGCTTCCACCACACCTACCTGCCGCCCCCCTACCCCGGCTCCACGCAGAACCAGAGCGGACCCTTCCAGGCCAACCCCTCTCCCTACCATTTGTACTACGGCACCTCTTCGGGCTCCTACCAGTTCTCCATGGTGGCGGGGGGCGAGCGCTCGCCCACCCGGATGCTCTCCTCCTGCACAAGTGCCTCGGCGGGGAACAACTTAATGAACGCCAGCCTGGGCAATCAGAACGACGGGGTGGATGCGGACGGGAGCCACAGTAACTCACCGACCACCATGACAACTACTGGGAGGATGGATGAGTCGGTCTGGAGACCCTACTAGGACGACTCAGCTGCGCACCAATGTCTTTAACTCAGTCGGCCACGGTTACACTGCTCCTCTCGGCAGTGACCAAAGTGATGCCTAGGGAAAAGGTAAACCGTAGTCTCCCAAACCAAAAGCAAACCAGGGTCCTCTGCATGCAAGTGTGGGCAAACATCAAGCAAAGACGGACCAGGCCCTACGTTACATTTCAAGAAGAACATCCACAAGGCTCGAATTTGTCGCTTGATGTGGTTCCTTTTGTATGTTTTAAGCATGTGGATTGTACATAGGGAAAACAAAAAGGATGTGTGGAATCAGATGTTTGTTTCTTGCAGAACACTTCTCAGTCATCTCACTCACAGCTCTTCCCCACACGGAGGGTGAGGAAAATCTCACCCTTCCTCTGCAGAATGGTTCAGAGAAGAGGAAAGATGGGGGAGTTGCCCAAGCCATCTCCCTGCCAGTGCAGGAGGACTGAACTGAAAAAAAAAAAAGAAAAAAAAGGAGAAAAAAAAAAAAAGAAAAAAAATGCCATTGTCTCTTCCCCCTCGTCCCCACTGGTGCAGAGTCCCTGCCCACCAAAGAGCTCCAGACGTGGGTTTACAGCATTTACAGCACAGCGCGGGGAGGGGGCACAGCGGGGCTGTGCCGGCATCGGCCACGTGAACGAGAGCTGTGATGTGATTATTGTTATTACTAATATTATTATTATTATTTGCTGTTGATGACAGAGGTTGTATTGTTCATTTTTTGTCGTTGTTGTCATCTTTAAAGCAGTAACGTGGCTGATCCCGTGCCTCACCGGCCCCTTTCTCTATGTTTACATACAAGATGTACTTTTTTTGCAATGTGTTTTGGTCTGATTTGGTTTGTTTTGTTTGCTCTGTTGTGCTTACCTCACCACTCAGTTCCTTGCTCCTCTTAGCAAATCTCAGCGATGGTGGCTGAAGTGAAGGTGGCATCCAGGACAATCCAAGCTGGATGAGATGCTGTTCCACGCACTTAAGCTGCAAAAGGGACTTGGGAGCCTTTGGCATGACCTTGCCACCACTCTCTGGGTCTTCTTTCGTCCTCTCTGAGTGGCAACACGTGCAGCTGGTGGCAAAGCATCATCATTCGCTTATGATTCTTTCCCACGTTTTCACCCGGAGTGGTTTAACATCACTTTTTATTTTTACTTACACTTGTCAGTTCATACTGAAAGCTCTAAATGAGATTTGGAGAAAGGAGCAATTTCTGCTCTTGGTGGTGGGAACATTGAAGTGATGTTATCCAGTCTTTTCCATCCTCTCACCCTTCTTCCCTTCCCCTTAAGTGGCCCAGAGCATGGGTATCTTGCTGTAGGTGAACAAGCTGAAGAAGGGGCACTAAAGGTACCATCGGCCCATCGATAACTAGTTGCACCTTGTGGCATTTGGAGGAACCAGGTCTCTTGGGCACCCTCGTAGCTGATACCAAAGGACCGCAACCAAACAGGGTCATAGTGGGAGTCACAGGCAGCCTGAGAGGCCGTATGGGCTCCTCCAAGGCCGGGTCGGTGCTTTGGCTCTGATGCACAGTGCAGGCTCTGCCACCTCCTGCAAGCCAGCTGGGCTTTCTGCTGCCAGGGGAATTAGGGCTGGAGTCAAGGCTCCCCATCCTGGCAGGGCTGAGGGTGCACGGGCAGGTTCCTGGGGACGGTGGCACTGTGGTGCTCCCTGCAGCAAGGGCACACGGACAGCGCCAGCCTCCAGCGCCACCAGCAACTGAGCCTTTGGGGTTTATTTTTTAACACGAGCATAAGAAAATTGAAACCCCAGAGCTGCCCTGGCTCAGTCACACCATCACAGCCACGTTGCCTCAGCCCAGATCTCGGCTGGCAGCTCCTCAGCCCTCGGCCAAGGCACAGAGCGTTGCAATTGCACCACCCTGTCGAGGCTGGAGCGAGACATCCTGGCGTAGCTGGAAAGCTGCGATGCCCACTCACGAGTTCAGCAGGCAACAAGAAGGACAGCTCCTTTAAATAATGATAATAATAATAATAATAATAATAATAATAATAAGCCTTACCCCAGCAAAACTGCAGACTTCACTTGCCCTGGCGCCAGCGGGCACCACGCTGGCACTCGCCAGCTCTAGAACTGGACCACGGCAGCCTGTGTTTGATGCATTTACACTTGTCATCCACTCATTGAAAGCACAAAGGAAACAAGGCATTCGTAGTACTAGATTAATTTAAGACTGTTTGTAATGAATTTTAAAAGAGAAAATAATAAGAATGGCAACAATGTTGTTTTTATGACATATTGTCATGTGAAGGTGTAAACAGATGCACCTCTATTGTATGCAAATGGTCACGAGACAGGCCAATGTTTTTTGCTTTGCACTATAATTTGCTTTTTTAAAAAATGCACAATCGCTTGTACAGTAAAGCCCCTTTGTCTGGCTCACAGAATATTTAACTATAAAATTAATTTTTGGTCTTATTTGTTATAATAATATAATTCTTAATTGTGTTGAAGGATACGATTCTTAGTAATGCTTCTAATACTTGTATGTGCAGGGTAAAATAACAGCAGACTAAGGAGATGAGAACAAAGATCTTTGTAGAAAAAGAAGGCTGAAGTTGTTGGTTTTATTAATGGTGTCTTACGATGGACATTAAAAGAAATGCTAGTGATACCAAAAATGTGGTTATTTGTGTAATGTACCAGCCCTACTTGAAGGTAATGCCCTATATTTAATATGTAGCCCAAGTTTTTAACGTGTAGCACTTGTCACTGCGGAGTGGGGAGGGGAGGGACAGGAGGGAAGGGTCTGCTCCGTTGAAGGCGCTGGAAGAAGCTGTGGCTGGAGGAGCCGGGAGAAGAGCCGGGTCCGCGGGAGCGGCTGGGACGGGGTGTGTGGGCACGAAGCCGCGGCACGGGGGGCGCTTCTGCTTCTCCGCTCTGGGGGTCGATGTCCTTGGCCGATGTACGTGACTATAGAGCCAGCCCTCCGTGTAACCGTGTTCCTGACTTTCCATGTGGAATAATAAACGTACGGTTTCGAGTCTCGCCCGTGCCTTCCGCTCGCTCACTTCTCGCGGGGGAGCAGGTCTGTGCCCCGGAGCAGGGGAAGGTTCCTCACGCTCTCCTTTCTCCAGGGTCTAATTCTGGCATCTTTTTAAGCACCACAGTGCCCAGATCTGGTGTTTGGGAGGGACTCCTGGCTGCTCTTGACCGCGCTTCAGCCCAAGGCGGCATCACAAGGGTGTCCAGAGAGGAAGGCAGGCAGGGATGTGGTGGGCTGGGGGGACTCAGGCTCTGAGAAAACCCCTTTATGCTTCTCCAGGGCGTGTCTGGCCCACTAAACCTGCGTGGGGGTGGACCAGGCAAGGTGATCACTGCATCCCAGGCGAGCATCCCCTCCCTGCCCTCCGCCTGTCATCGCCGCGCCGCTTCCCGGGCCACAAAAGCTCCAGCGCAAATCTGCAGCAGGACCCAAACCCCCCGGCGGTCCGAGCCCAAGCCCCTTAGCACTCACCACTCACCTCCAGAACCCAAACGACTGAAAAGGCAGAAGTGAAAAAAACGCAGCCTACACCGGCATCCGGTGCCAAGGCGCTGCAGGCTGGGGCTGCTGAGGAGCCGAGTCGCTCAGCGCCGGCGTTATTCACGATCCCAGAGAAGGGGCAGTGCCAGGGCAGTGCCAGGGCAGTGCCAGCGCCCGAGAGCAGGAAGGACAAGCTGGAGCCAGTGCTCTGCCTCCTCTTTGCAGCATCTCTGTAAGCGTGGCCCACAGCAGTGTTGGCATGAACAGAGGGAAAAACGGGAGGGGGGGAAATTAGGAAAAGCCCAAACCAAACCACAATAAATGCTCAGCCCTGGCTCCACAGCCCAGGCCAGCGGAAATGTGTTCCAAGGCAAAGCCGAGACGTTGCTGCCTTTTCTTCACAGCTACTGGGAGAGGAAACACCCCGAGGTGTAGCTGTTATTTACAAGAACTTTCTGTTCCAAATTGAGCCTCGGTTTTCTCGCAGCCTCAGTTAAAGCTGCAACGGGAAGAGAGAAGAAGGAAAAGAAAAAGAGGGTGAATAACAAGGGCTTTGTTGTACTGACACATACTGGGTCATCCGTGGAATCCATGGAATCAGTGGGGTGCCAGCCCTCTGATGAGTGGTTTTGGTGCTGATCCCGACGGGGTGATGCCAGAGGGGTCAGAGGGGTGAGGATGTGGCTGGAGCAGGAGGTGCTGGACCAGAGCAGTGTAGGGGCACACGGCAGCAGCTAAAATCCAGCTGGGAGGCCCAGGGAGGTGGTGGTGTTATATATATATATATATATATATATATATATATATATATATTTACCCAACACCTGAGGGCCAGATGGGTGTTATTTTTATATGGGTATTATTTTTATATGGGCATTATTATTATTATTATTATTATTATTATTATTATTATTATACGGGTGATGTTTTCACATGTGCCACCTACCATGCACAGCATCCGATGTGCTGCACTGCATCTTGCTTACACACAAGTTTTGCACCAATGTAATGAATTTAACTGGGAAAGCTGGACTCCAGCGTGGCAGTGTGGGCATGTGGGGTGCACCAGCCTCTCCCAAAGGCTCCTGAGTACCCGAGGGCTCCCACCGTGCCAGGGTGACGCTGGAAAACAGTGCTGGAAGCAACAGTTTGGGGCAGTCAGAACGAGAAGGTTTGGGTTTTCTTTTGCAACAAAACTGAAAGGGGAAAAAAAATCACTGGAGCTTGGAANAGGCGAGCATCCCCTCCCTGCCCTCCGCCTGTCATCGCCGCGCCGCTTCCCGGGCCACAAAAGCTCCAGCGCAAATCTGCAGCAGGACCCAAACCCCCCGGCGGTCCGAGCCCAAGCCCCTTAGCACTCACCACTCACCTCCAGAACCCAAACGACTGAAAAGGCAGAAGTGAAAAAAACGCAGCCTACACCGGCATCCGGTGCCAAGGCGCTGCAGGCTGGGGCTGCTGAGGAGCCGAGTCGCTCAGCGCCGGCGTTATTCACGATCCCAGAGAAGGGGCAGTGCCAGGGCAGTGCCAGGGCAGTGCCAGCGCCCGAGAGCAGGAAGGACAAGCTGGAGCCAGTGCTCTGCCTCCTCTTTGCAGCATCTCTGTAAGCGTGGCCCACAGCAGTGTTGGCATGAACAGAGGGAAAAACGGGAGGGGGGGAAATTAGGAAAAGCCCAAACCAAACCACAATAAATGCTCAGCCCTGGCTCCACAGCCCAGGCCAGCGGAAATGTGTTCCAAGGCAAAGCCGAGACGTTGCTGCCTTTTCTTCACAGCTACTGGGAGAGGAAACACCCCGAGGTGTAGCTGTTATTTACAAGAACTTTCTGTTCCAAATTGAGCCTCGGTTTTCTCGCAGCCTCAGTTAAAGCTGCAACGGGAAGAGAGAAGAAGGAAAAGAAAAAGAGGGTGAATAACAAGGGCTTTGTTGTACTGACACATACTGGGTCATCCGTGGAATCCATGGAATCAGTGGGGTGCCAGCCCTCTGATGAGTGGTTTTGGTGCTGATCCCGACGGGGTGATGCCAGAGGGGTCAGAGGGGTGAGGATGTGGCTGGAGCAGGAGGTGCTGGACCAGAGCAGTGTAGGGGCACACGGCAGCAGCTAAAATCCAGCTGGGAGGCCCAGGGAGGTGGTGGTGTTATATATATATATATATATATATATATATATATATATATATTTACCCAACACCTGAGGGCCAGATGGGTGTTATTTTTATATGGGTATTATTTTTATATGGGCATTATTATTATTATTATTATTATTATTATTATTATACGGGTGATGTTTTCACATGTGCCACCTACCATGCACAGCATCCGATGTGCTGCACTGCATCTTGCTTACACACAAGTTTTGCACCAATGTAATGAATTTAACTGGGAAAGCTGGACTCCAGCGTGGCAGTGTGGGCATGTGGGGTGCACCAGCCTCTCCCAAAGGCTCCTGAGTACCCGAGGGCTCCCACCGTGCCAGGGTGACGCTGGAAAACAGTGCTGGAAGCAACAGTTTGGGGCAGTCAGAACGAGAAGGTTTGGGTTTTCTTTTGCAACAAAACTGAAAGGGGAAAAAAAATCACTGGAGCTTGGAAGACTGTTTTTTGAGCATTCAGATATTAAATTGCCTGGAGTTTGGGCTAGAAAATCTCCTAGGAAAAATGAAGACTATTTCCTTTGAGATCAGAGCTAACAAAAGTCTCAGCAAAAATCTTACTACATTCTCATTCCAGAGCAAACTCTAAACCCCAGCCTCTATTTTAATGACTCTGTTGTGTCCAAACTGCCTTAGTAAATAATCTTTTAACTTGCACAAATTTGGAGGCTATTAAGAATATAGGAGAAGGGTCCTGGCTCTTGCCTTGGCCACCCCATCCCTTGCCCTCATCAAACCCTTAACAAACCTTGCGTAAATGAACACTCAGCATCACTAAGGCCCAATCCTGTTCCTCTGAAATAGGAATTAAGTCCTGTTCCTCTGAGACAGGGCCAAATGGCCGAGAGAGGTGGGGAGCACCCATCCTGCACTCCCAGAGCCCCCTGACCCTACCAACAGGGACACCCATCTCCTGGGCCAGTGTGAGATTCTCACTTTGGCATCATCTCCATGGGCACCTCTGGGGGGTTAATCCTGCAGGGCCTCCTGCCGGAAAGGATGGCGGGTTTGCTGGGGTGGGTGTTTTTTGTGAATACTGCCTATTTAGAAGCCAAATGATGGAAAACATGGAAAATTCATTAGGGTGTCTAGGAAAGTGTTTGGTTACACGTCATTCACATCCACTTACTCAGCGGGACCTCATGCCTTGGGGGAGATATATTTATAAATATATATTTATATGTATATTTTCTATATAGGCGTTTCTCGGGGATTTTTTCTCTCCATTTAATTCCGGCACAAAAGGGAGACTTTTTGCTCTCACAGGCTTTTCAAAACTTGCTGCCCCCCCCGACCTGGTCTCACTGGGCTCTGTGCCCTTCCCTCCCCTCGGGGCCAGCCCTGATGCTCAGCATCGCTGTGACGTGACCAGTGCCATTCCCAGGCTTTGGAAGAGGCAGCAGCTCTTAACCCAAGGCCTGTGAAGGGCAAATCCACCACCAATCCAGGACCTGGTGGTCAGGATCCCAGTCTGTCTGTTCCAGTGGTGGTGGCTGGCAAAGGGCTGGGCGAGGATGGGAGCTGGGAGAGGAGCGGGGGGTGGAGGGCTGGCCCAGTGCCCAACTATAAAACCAAAAAAACCCCAAATCCTTCCTTCCTGATCACTCACAATTTTCTCAAGTTTGGTGAATACAAAACCAACCCAGTGAAAGTCAACCCCAAATCCTTCCACATATTGCAGAGGAGTCTCTCTGATTCAAAAATGAAAAGAAAACAAGCTGCATTTGCCCATAATAGGACTGCAACAACAAGTCCTCACTGCTCAGCTCGTGCCAGGGTGCCTGTTTCCCCAGTGTCTGCTGGTTCCTGGCTGGACCAGCCCAACTCATGTGCAGGAAATACAGCTGAGGCACATCTGCCCTGGGCTTTGGACACCAGATTTTGGGAAGCAGGGTGCAGCTAGGGGAGCCAGGACTCCAAGGCCTTATTCCTTCCCTGGGGTGCACCGTGGCTCTCCCAGGTGGGGAACAGTCCACCTGGAACAGTTTAATTTTTAGTGTCTTGGGGCACTTCTACGTCATTCCAGGTGCCCACCTTGAAAATCTCTCCCTAAAGCCAGTTTGGGTTTCGGGCTAAAACAGGCAAAAAAGCTGGTGGGAATTAAGCACCTGAATACTTTTGGCCAGCTCAGGAATCTTTCCCAGTGCCAGATTTAAACAGAGTTCCCTGAGACCCCGTCAGCTTCCTTGAACCCCTCCCACCCCACAGGGATGTCATCAGGTTGTCTCTGGGCACACATCCCAGTGGCACCCAAACCTACAGCCCAGTGCTGTCCCAGGAAGTCCATCTCGAAATGCCCCTGAAACACCTCGTGAGCTGTTCTGCAGTTTCATCACAAGCCGTACTTTTATCTATTCCATGCAAACCGAGTGTCCTGTGCAACTGTTAATTCCCGCCAGCAGCACGTTGGGATGCAGGGAAGGTGTTTTCTTGCACAGAGGTTGGGCTGGGCCAGGGGATCAGAAGAGTTTAAATTAAAATAGTCTCTTGTAAGTCTTTATTCTTGGCTTAACCCACAGAGGCTAAAAATGATGTTAGCGACGTGGTGCCGGGATCCCCGCGCACCCCGAGCTGTCAGACACCGGCCGTGAAAGCAGCTCCACTTCAAAGAGCCAGGGCAGGGGAGGACGGAGAGCGAGGCCTCATTAACCTTGGAATCGCATTAGATGGGGTGATAACGGGCTTTAATTAGGGCAGGAGGGGCGGGCAGGGGAGACGGGGGTGCGCCCCGTGTGTGTGTGTGTGTGTGCGGTGCCGCTCGGGCGCATCCCCAGGTGAGCGCCCCGGGCGAGCACCTGCCTGCGTGGGCAGTGCCCGCGCGTGACGGGGCACGTCGGGGTGGCGGGGGCACCCCAAGGCACCCCGAGGCACCCCGAGGCACCTGGCAGCACCCACCCCTCCTGCCAAGCCCGCTCGGGCATCTCCAGCAGCCGGTCCCGGCAGGGACGTGCTGCTCCCCATGGGATGCTCAGCGCTGGCGGGGGGCGGATCTGGCCTCGGCAGTGGCTTGGAAGTGTCCCCAACACCGCCTCAGCCCCCGAGGGTCAGGCAGAGCAGTGACACGGGTGCTGCTTCTTTCGGTGAGGCGCTCCAGGCTCCTGGCAGGCACTGCTCCGTGCGCCTCCAGCCCCGCACCGCGCTGGAGAACGCACCGCTCTCTCGGGTGGGCACCCAAAGCTCTCCCGGGGTGGCACCGGGGCAGCAAAGCGGTCAGGAGAGTGGTGGGAGCGCCAGGGTGCTGCCCTGAGCTCCTGCCCCTGGCACAGCACTGCCACGGCCCCACCACGCAGCAAAGCCAGGGGAAATGCCAAGGAAATGCCAGCAACGTTTTGGGGCTGGATCCCCCGAGTCCTGGCTCTGTCCACGCTCCGATGCCCATCGCGTGGGCAGCCCAGGGGCAGAGCGGACCCTCCATCACTGCACAGAGCTCTGGCGATCCCCGTGCTGGGAAACCCTTCTCCAGCCCCTGCCTGGGCTCTGGCCCCGCTCCAGCAGGGATATTGCACACCGGTGCTACCAGGCGGCGTATTTCCTTTCCATCCGGGCGATTTGCAAAGCCCCCAGGTCCCTGCAAACACACACAGAGAAGGTTTTAAATGGAGAGCGAGGTGACCACAGCAGATCTGGGTCTGGCTCCAGAGAGGGGACATGGAGGTGCCATTCTTGATGCCGCTCTCAGTGGGTCCCTGGGCTCGGTGCAGCCCAGATCCCCCCCTTGGCAGGTCTTACTGTTTGTCTTTGCAGCTGGTGGGTTTATTACGACCAGGAACACCCAGTTTTTTTCACTGTCTGCCATGAAATCGATACAGTAATTTCATTTCTCAGTCATAAATGAAATGAGCTGTAAAGTTGGGTGTTTAAGCTGGAGTCAAAGAATGAATTGTTCTAATGGGGGACGTTAACGAGAGGATTAAATGTTCCTGTGAAAGCTGGGGGTCCCCAGGCTGCCACTGGGTGCTTTTCGGGCTCCCTGAACCCTCCCGCATGCTGCCCCCGAGCTGGGTGGTCCAGGACCCGCAGCCCCCGGCCAGGCCACCACTGTCCCTGCCTGGGTGGGTGGCAGCACTTCACCCTCTTCCTCTCCCTGTGCCCCACTGGGCAGGGAGCGATCCCAGGAGATTTCAGGCACTGGTGGCCGAGGGAGAGACCCAAGGGAAGGTCCTTGATGTGGGATGGGGCCGCTGGGCAGCTCTGCCGATCCCTCCTCAGCAGCATCCTCGGCCGTGGTGAGAACTCACCTCCTTGTGAAGGTAGACTAAAAGCAACTGGGAAAAAGAAAACCAAACCAAAAGGATGTTTGTTAGCAGCAGCCTTTCAGCCAACCCAGAGAAACTGGGAGGTTTATGCAGAACATTTTAGGCAGGGATGCTGCTTTCCGAGGAGGGTGTGCAGAGGTCTCAGGGCTGGGCAGCTCGTGGCACGTGGCAAGTTTGCCCTGGTACAGAAGGCAGGAGGTTTGCCCAGCTCCAAACCATTGAAGCCTGAGCCCAGATTCGGCCTTTGCTTTCCTGCAGCTTGGCAGCCCGACCTGGAGAGCCCTCCCCTCATGGCAAACGCCCAAGCCCCCATCTCCCCTCCTGCCCCTGCTTCATCATTCATTTTCCAGTGAAAAATAGCTGATCCGGGGCAAGAGAGAGCACTTTAACAAGTCCAAAAAATACGAGGCCATATTCTCTTTAAACCATTTAAAAAACTCCACAGTGAAAGCCCTATTGGGCAGGAGAAACTCCAGCCAAGTTCCCCATGTCCACCCCCCGCTCCAGTTGTATTCCCCTGGAAATCCTTGCAAAGAAAAAAACACACAGGGCCTGAAAAAAATTTGGTTTTCATTAAAACCCTTGAATGTGAGGGGTTCTGTAGCTTTCAATGGGGCTTTGATTCCTATAGATGATGGAATGTTTTCAGAACATTTAAAAAATGTTCTCCACCTTTCTATCTTATATCGGCAGAGAACTGCACTGGCTTTTTTTTCCCTGATAGAAGTGGTGAGGGCTGGATGCAGATCCAAACCCTTTCCTTTATTTACCTTGAGGTTTGGGTTTAAAAATATGATGGTATTTTCTTGTGGCTTTGGAACCAGAGGAGATAATCCACATGGGGGGAAAAGAAATGTGTGGAAAATGCTGCAGGAATTTTCTTAAAGGGGGGTTTTATTGATTTATTTTATTCCAAGGAGAGGAAGCCAGGTCACTCAGCACACCCAGGCACCCACACACCTCCCTGAGCACCTTCACTGGGGAGCATTTCCAACCCTCTAAGTCATCACTGGCTCCGTGGAGATCTTTGTCTTTGCCAAAGAGATGATTCTATTGCTGTGTCCCATCCCTGCTCCCGGATGCTTTTCTAAATCCCCTTTTACATGGCATCAGCCTTTTAATGTAATTTAATCTAATTTAATTTTTCTAGTGAGTGTAAAGTAGGTTTCTGGCCTTTACATTTCTGAAGGTGAGTTTTAAAGGGCTGGACTCAGATGGAGAGAACTGGGGGGAAATGCCCCTTCCCATTGCACCCAACTCCACTTGGTGCCAGCAATGCCCAAGGAGCCTCGAGCTGCTGCACGTGCTCCAGTGATGGACTGGGACAGCCACATGTCCCTTCTAGAGCCAGGGTTCATTCCCACCCTGCTGTGCCTCGTGTCTCCAGGGCTCAACCATCCACACTGTTCTCTGCAAAGGGTTTTATTCCTGCATTTTTTGTGCCTTTCCAGCTGTGGCCAAGTCAGCCCCTGTCACCCTCCAGTGTCACCCTCCAGACCTCACCGAGAGCCAGCTCTCACCTTCCCCATGCAAACCCCAACTGAGCTGGCATTTCAGCTGGCTTTGTGCTTTCTCTCACAGGAAAAAGACACACCAAACCCCTTTCATGCACCTCGCTGGGGTGTCGGGCACGTGGCAATGGGGAGGAGGTGCTAGCTCAGCCCTGGGTGGCTTGTGCCAAAGCTCAGCACCCGGCACGGGCTGGTTGGACTGGTCGGGCTGGCTGAGCAGTGCCCGTGGCACCAGACACGCCGTGTTCGCCCCTATCTTGGCTCCCTCCCTGTGTGCCAGCTCACCTGCTGCTGGGTGTTAAAGCCTCATCTCAATTACCAGTCATTAGTCACCACCCAGGAAAGGGCCACCCAGTCTGTGGTGGCTGGGTGCCACCAAGGGTGCTCAGCCCCGCTGCCCCGTGCCAAGGCAGCACCTGGAGCACTCCAGCCTGGATTTGTCACCAGTTCCTTCCAGAGGGATTACAAGGATTTAAATAAACCCGAGGGAGCTGTTCAGAGACAATGGGTGCCAACCCCAGGGATGCCATCACTCCAGCCCTGCCATGCTGGCCCAACGCCTTTGGGAGAGCAGACAAGGCTGGTTTTGGAGCTGCTCCCCGAGCCAGTGTCCCTGCACGTGCTGGGGCCAGTGACCTCGGGGGCTGGTGTTCCATGGGATGTGGTTCCATTCTATGGCAGCTTGGGCACAGGGCTGCACTTGCTGGCTCTTCCACAGGCAGGACTGTGCCCATTCCACCTGCAGTGTATCAAAAGGGTGGGAAGCAACATGGAGTTAAGGCTTAACAGCATCCCACCACAGCATCCCATATAGCATCCCATACAGCATCCCATATAGCATCCCTTACAGCATCCCTTACAGCATCCCTTACAGCATCCCATACAGCATCCCTTACAGCATCCCTTACAGCATCCCTTACAGCATCCCTTACAGCACCCAGCCCCCAGCTGAGGTAACACACCGACTCAGGTGGTGCTGACCCCCTGGGGCTGTGGAGCCCCAGCCAGGGCATCACTGAGCCCTCTCAGGTCCCTCACGTGGCTCCAAACAAGCTGAAATTATCCAGTCCACCGTCAAAGGTCCCTCTATAACCCAGCGGGCTGATCTGTGCCTTGATGAGCTCCAGCGCTTGCCTACAGGGGAAAAAACCACTTATTATATTAAAACCAAGCCCCTCTTCATGAATCCTCTCCCTCTTCCCGAGTCCAGGCATTTTAAAAGGCAGAGGTTGAAAAAAACCCCTAGGATAGGTTTAAAGAGACTTATCCCTTCACAGGAGATACTTCAGCCTTCTGTAACTTTACAAATAAACTTTGCTTTATAAGTTTGACTTGTGGCACGGTTTTGGCAAATTCATACCCCTTAAACACACCATTTCCTGCGTTCTTGATTGCTATCGGAAGGCTTGGGAAAATATACAGGTGGAGGGAGTAAAGTTTAACTCTTTGCTCCCCTCGGAAAGCAACTGATCCGATGGAGAGTTCAGGGCTGCTCCAGAAGGAACCAATGCTCGAGACAGGGAACAAATCTCTGCTCTGGCAGCACAGGGAGATGCTTGGGATGGGCTTAGAGGGAAACAGGAACTGAGCCTAAAGGAAAGGACTGTAAGTCAGGCTCAAGCCCAGGTTCTCACTGCCCACTGGAGACAGGCGGGACAGAGGCCACTGGACGTTTCCAGCGTCCCCAGGTGACTTGCTCCCCATGTCCATGGAATGGCCCTGGCAGGCACAGAGCAGCAGTTGCAGGAGCCCTCTGAGGCTCTCGCTACACAGCTGCAAAGGAACTTTACTTTGGGGTTTAAAACACAAACCCCACGGTAATAATGAGAGTTTATGGGGTGCTGGGCCTGAACATCGCCCATGCTCAGGGATAGGGAGGCATCCACCAGTTCCAGGGATCCCTCCTGGGTTCCATCCTCCCCTTCTGCTGGTGTCAGCATCCTGGTAGGACAGTGAGGCTTCAACCTGTTATATTGCATTATTTTATATATTATTTGTATTATATTATATTGCATTGCATTAATATATTATATATTATAAATAATCCTGTAATTTCCTCTCCATCCACCACTCAGATGCTGCCAGAGCTCTCCCAAAACCACTGGAACTGTTGGTATTGGCTGTTCTCCACTCTCAGACCGAAGGGGTTGGGGACCCCCAGCCCACCCAAGGATTCCTGGGGATGGAGCAGGGAGGAATTAGAGCAAACAATGCTTTGGGGGAGCAGCAGCCACTGGCACGGTTGCCCCAACCCGTTTCCCCAGCACCGTCTGGCTGCTCAATGCAGCAAGCAGGGAGATTTCATTTAAATGAAATTTAAAAAAGAAAGGAATTAAAGAAAGGAAGCCGTTCCCTGCCCCCGTTCTGGACAAACAACCTCTCTCAGCCCACGTGCAACAACTAATTTCTTTCTGCCACATCAAGATATGGAGGATCTGAATCAGCTGTTTTTGCTGGATTAATTTTTTCCTTTTTTTGCTTTTGCCAACAAAAGTATTAAGAGGTTCAGCTCTGGAGCTGAAAAACGAGCGGCTGGAAGGAACCACAGCCCGAAGCCCCAGGTGAGGCACTGGGGGGTCTGGACCAGCCAGAGCCCACGTTCAGAGAAAACCCAGGCACGGGGAGTCCACCTCAATTTCCTACAAACGCCGGTGACCCCGCTGGCCAAAGCTTTCTGGAAAGCCAAATCAGTGCAAACAGAGTAGCAATAATAGTAATAATAAAAAAATTAACAAATTTAAAATTCCAGCCA
Source organism: Sclerurus mexicanus (assembly GCA_013396755.1). NCBI lineage: Eukaryota > Metazoa > Chordata > Aves > Passeriformes > Furnariidae > Sclerurus > Sclerurus mexicanus. The sequence continues at coordinate 338,242 of VWZF01001992.1, forward strand.
GGCCTTTTGGGTCTGGACCAAGAAGGAGGAGGAAATTCCAGCCCCTCCATGCCAGTTGCCGCCACAGAAAGATGCTGAGGGTGCCCAGAAAGTCACTGCTAAGAAATGTGGTGTGCAGAGCTGGGCTGAGCGGGCAGGACTCACATCCACAGGGGAGGGGGGGCTGGATCCAGCCTTTTGTCTTTTTCTTTCCATGACCTCAGCCTCACTTGAGACAGGGACAGGAGTGTCAACAGGACCTGGCCATCTGCACCTGTCAGCCAGGACATTGCTGAGGAACACACGTCCTGGAGCTCCAGACTGCACGGTCAGGAGCAGGGATCCTGTCTGGACCACAGTGGCTTTGCTGGTCTCCTCGACTCCAGGACCACCAGCCACAGAGGGAATCCCAACCAAGGCTCCTGGATCATCCCTGTTTCCTCAGAAAGGCCATAAAGCACTTGGGCATCGGGGCCAGAAAAAGCCCTTTTGCTCTGCAGCTCAACAAAAGGGCCCCGGCTGCCTCCTGCCCTCCTCAGACACCTCTTAGTTGTGGTGAGGAGGACTCGGAGTGGGTGGGAAAGCCAAAAGATGATCATGGGATTCAGGGCTGGCCCCTCCCATGGCTGGAAGGAGCTGGTGAGACCTTGGGGCTGGGCAGGGCTGGTGCCCGCCGGGCCAGCTCCTGGGAGGGCAGGAGATGCTGGCCCTGGGCACCGAGAGCACATCAAAGCACCCGAGAGGGTTTCGAAGCACGGACAAGACAAAGGGAGAGGATGAGCAGACAGAAACCTGCTCCAGATGGGCCATGTGGGGCTGGGGTGAGGACAGGGAAGGTGCACGCTCGGGTCTGAGCTCTGCCCCAGATTTATGGAATGACCTCGAGCAACTGCTTTCATCTCACCCTGCCTGGGCAGAGCTGGGTAAAACGCTGCCCTCGTGGCTCCTGGTTTGTTTAGGTGGCGAGTGGGAGCACAGCCTGTCACCCAGGGCCTCGTGGGGCCACTGCCAAGGCTGAGCTGCTGCAGGTCCCAGTTGACCCCGTGGCCACGGGGCTCAGGCATCCCAACACACCACATCCACTGACTGCTCACTGGGAATGTCCACAAAGCCCCTGTTTTCTCATTCAGCCCCTTCTCAGTCCATCTCCGAGGGGTGGAGAAGCAGCTGCAGAGCCTCTCTGGCCATGTCAGGGAGCAGGGCAAGGAGCAGTTCCCTGTAGGGCCCCTATCCCAGGGGCTCTCCCCCCCGCTCTGCACCAGCTGTGCTTTGTCCATTTGCATCTCCCAGGACCCATCCCACCACCCAGGCACGGATGGGGTGGGTGGAGAGAAGCCAGGCCAGACCCAGCTCTCCCTGACACCCCAGGGGCGTTTGCCAGGACCAGAGGAAAGTGCAGCCCGTGGAGGGGACCTGGGTTATTAGCACAGGCACCGGAGGGCAGAGAGGAGGGAAAAAGGAACCTGGACCAAAACCCACACCCTCCTGGTCTCTGGGAATGGTTTGTAGTGACCACAGGAAATAACACACAGGTCTGGGCAGCTGCCCCAGCCACTCTGCAGGGCCACAGCCACTGACAAAGACAGCAATAGCCACGGGGGCCCAGCCCAGCCCGTGGCCGAGGACGTGGCGCAGTTGGCATTGCCAAGGAAATGCACAGTGGCAAGGCAGGAGGGAGGCACCGACCTCAGCACCACCATCTCGGTAGTGCCCACGAGCACCCGGCCGTGGAGCATCCCCGTCCCCCTCTCTGCACTCCCTCTGCACGCAGCAGGGTCCCGCAGGGCTCATCTGACTCGGAGGAGCCCCTTCCCGCTCCCAGCGCCGCCGTTTCGCAGCAAACCAGCCCGTTTGGGAGCTGCGGTGCAGCACCACGGCTGCTTTTCACGCCACCCGGAGGGCAGCGCAGCCCCCGGGGCTCCCTCGCTGCAGCCCCGCTCAGCCCCGACAGCTCTGCCGGGGCCGGACCCGCTCCCGTCGGAGCAGGAGCCGCCCCGTCCCCAGCGCTCGGGGAGAGCGGGGACGATCGGGAGCACGGCCCAAACTCCCGGGGCGCCCGTCCGGCTTGTGCAATCCCCCCGTCCCTGCCCGGCTTTGAAATGCAAAGGCAGAGCGCTCCGCTGCGCTCAGGCGGTGCCGCTGCGGGCTGGGGCGAACAAAGTGCACAATATAAACGGGCTGCAGTTGCTAATCAACGAGCAGATTCAGACCGAGAGGCATCTCGCATGTAAATGGGATTTACCGCTAATTAAATGCACAAAGAAGATTTTTTCAGGCATCCGAGGTTGCTTCTGCAGAGTCTGAACACCCACACGGGCACACACCCAGCGCCTCTGCACAACGAGGACTTTTTTTGCTCACAAAGCAGTTCATTTCCATGCGCGTGGATTGGGCAACGCTGCCATTCCCATGTTCCCTTCCCTGCTCCTGCCAAGGACACACGTGCTCATGAGTGCAGCACCCCAAGCTCCCAGTTTCATCCCTGTGTCCACTTTGGGGCATCTGGATGGGAACCACAGCAACAGACCGGCTTCGGCCCATTTCCAGTTTTGGTGGAGCTGGGTGAGGTCTTGCAGGAGTTCGGGTGCTGCAGGTTTGGGGCAAACAGTGGGACTGAGGGACAAGACCCACAGGGTCCCATCCCCCAGAAGCAACCCTGAGGTCCAGCTGCTTGCTCTGGCCAGTCAGCACAGGCACCCTGCGGTGCTTGTGCCAGTGGCCCCAGGAGAAAGTCCGTGAGGAGAACATCACCTGTCCCGCGGGGACGTGGCACTGGCGACGCTCCACCAGCCAGAGCGGGGATTGCTCTGCACCAGCTGCTCTGGGTCAGCACCAGCCCAGTCAGGGTGTGCCACACACCAGTGCGGGTGCTCCAGGGGTGTCCCAAGACTAGAACTTTTCTCTTCCCAGCTGGCTTTGAGGCTGCCAGCATCTGATACCATGCCGGAGCCACCCCTGCCCAGCACCCTGCTCCCAGCCCAAGGGCACGCAGGAGCACAGGAGGACAGTCCCTGGGTGTGACCTGCTCCCTGCTCGCTCCCCAGGCTGCCTGCAAGCTAACCGGGATCGACTGGTAGAGGAAAGCTTGGGGTCAGTGAGCCATTCCCTGCGGTGTGCAGCGAGCCTACAGGTCAGAGTGCTGCCCTTAATGGTGGTGAATGTAAATCATCTGCTAAACTTACCTGAAACTGTGGTGACTTCAGAGCCAGGAGGAGGAGCTGGTGGTGAAACCAGACTGGCCTTTTCCTAGATCTTGTCCTGGAGTGGTTTTACCAGCAGAGCCCCACGTCCCCACCATGCCAACTGGACAGGCAGGATGGGGTGGTTGACCCAGCATGATGTGCAAAGAGGCAGCACAGCCCTGGCTGCACGTGCAGACCATAACTCCAGTGCTCCCAGTGATGCTGAGCAGCTCAAGGCCATCCCTTCTCAAAATCCCACTGCTGCTGCCCTGGGGGGGTGAAGATTCCCATTCCTTGGAGGCACAGGGTTGCCCCTGAGCATGACCCATGTTTGCAAGGTTTAACCCAGGTGAGCTGCATGCCTGCGAGCAGCCACCAGGCTGCCAGGATGTCACAGGACACATTTGGGAGGCATTAGAGGGAGGTGTCAGTGGCAGCCAGCGAAGGCTTCAAGGCCCAGAGCCCTTGGCAGACATTCCAGCAGCTGCTCCCAGTCCTCCCATAGAGCTCAGCCATGCACAGGCCACATCCAGGCTGCTCAGTCACCTGTGGACACAAGGACAGGGGTGGAGGACAGAGAGACCTCTGAAAGCAGGCTCTGGAGGGGGCAGGGGGCTGCTGGAGTCAATCCCACCCTGCACGGGGATGGTGAGGGGCAGGAAGGACATTGCAGGGTTTCCCAGCCATGTTCCAGAGCCCAGCACATCCACGGGAGACACAGGGGACATCCAGCAGACAGACACCACTGCATTTCACAACTGCAAATGGCTCGTGCTCCCCCTGCCACCACCCACATTCGGGGTGTGTTTGTAATATCTAGATGCCGAGCTTGTATCTCCTGCTCATCTCCAGTCGAAGCATTCCTTCTTGTTTACTGGTCCTCTCCCAGTCACAGGATCCCAGTCAAGCAAAGGAGCTTTCATTTCCTAGGGACATCTTGCATTCATTAGGGCATGTTGTTATTGACTTACAAGCCTGTTAATTCTCAAGGTCCAATTTAGCCCTCAAAACCACTAACATGTGTGCTGGGGAGTTGTTACATCGCTGCCATCAGCCAAGCGTGCTCAGCAGGCACAAAAGGGAGCCCAAATGGAAAGCCACCTTCTCCACCACCTCACTGGCAGGGAGGTCCGGGTCCTCTCTGCTGATGCTCAGGAGCTTTAGCCCTAAAGGGCACCTGCATCCCTGGCTCTGCAGGGGACACACCTGCCAGACCAGCTCGAATATCCACCCTCTGCGACTGGGAACAGTAGGTCCATGAAAAGGAGCTGTGATGCCAGGGGAGATGCTGTGGGGCGAGGGGCACACCTGGTCCCAGCCCAGCACTGCTGTGGGCCCACGTGGCTGCAGACACGGGGGGGACACGGAGACAGCCCCGAACTGGGAGCAGAGTGACCCTCTGGGTGGGAGGATGAACTCTGGCTCCCAGGCCGACCCGCCCGCACTGCGAGACAGCGCCGGCAGACGCGTCTCGGGAGGGAATTCAAGTGGTTTGAGAAGTTGCCTCAGCCACGGATGAACTGCACCGAGCAACCACAGATGGGCTCCTTGTCTGGGCCCAGCGTTAGGTAAAACAGGTTTGCTTAACTCCCCATCTCGGGGTATTTCTCCCTCCCTGTGGTACCTGGGGAGCCGATGGGGAGGGGCAGGTTCCTGAGCTGCCTTCGAGCAGCCCCACTGACTATATATAGTGAGCCCAAGCTCTTCATCGAGCCCCCGGGGGCACTGACTCACCAACAGAGGTGGATTAAAGTGGGGTGGCTGAAGCAATTGCAGCCCCCAGCTGCCGGCCCCACCCCGGCCGGGAAGCTGCAGCCCCCACGGCGGCCACGGATGAACCACATGGAAGCAATGCCTGAACCGCCGTGTTTACAGGCTGGGAATGAAAGCAGAGCTGGGACCGTGTGCCGAGCCGGCCCGGCAGCCACGGGATCCGCAGGCTCCCCGCCACGATGGCTGGGTGATTGGGGATGGTGGGGGTGACTGGGATGACGGGGATGGCGGCGGGAGCAGCCCCAGGCAGTAGGAGCAGCAGGAGCAGGGGAGAGGCTGATGGGGACATGGTGGATGCACCTGCACAAGGACCGGTCTTGGAGGTGACTTCTTGACTGTCCAAAGGGTGGTCACACCCTTGAGAGCACTTTTTCCTTGTACCTCGAGCTTTGGCTCCAGGGAAAAGAAATGGAACTGAAATTACAGGTACAAACGACGTCCCCACTCGCCACCTTCTCTTCCCCGGTTTTTGCAGGTTTGGGTGGCACTGGGGGCAGGAACCCCTTTCTCTGGTTGTCCATAGCCTAGTGTGGGCTATGGACTGGGGCTCCCAGTGTGAGGGTGTCAGGGATCACACAGGGTGGCTTAAAGTCCTTCAGAGAGGGATGGAAAACCTGCTTCTCTGAGGCTGAGGTGCTGCAAATGCCTGGTTTGGGTCACCTGGAATAAGAGAGCTGGGAGCAGAGCTCCCAGAAAATATTGACTTGGCAAAGGTGGTTTTGGGTGCCAGCTGGGTGAGTCTCCCAGGATGGTGCCTGCTGTGGGACCAAGGGCAGCATCTCCCATGATCCAGCTGCAGGCTGGCTCAGACAGCCCTCGTGACAGTCCCAGCTGAGCCTGGTCCAGCACACACCAGCCAAGCAAACTCCATAGGATTATCCCCACCTTTCCAGGCAGTTCCCCAAGGGGAGCAGAGAAATGATGGCATTCAGAAACTGCACTGGAGCCCTGAGGTGTCCACACAAGGCACGGAAGCAGGAATGCTGCCTGGCCTGTGAACTTCTTGACACACACACAGGAGCTGCTCAGGTCACTGGAGCACAGAGAGAACAGCTCTGCCATGGGCCCAAATCAACACGTGAATGAGAAGAGCCATGGGATTTGCATGCTGAGGTTCAGCTGCAGTGCAAGACACTGGGAAGCAAGAAGACTTCCTGGCCTGCAAGAAGTCCCCGAGTGTCTCCATGTGCTGCAGGAGCCAACGTGCCCCAGCTGCAGGTGACACTGCAGGCAGCACGTCCTCGGGCAGCACAGGGAGCAGGACCACCTTCCTCCAGAGATGCTGCATCCTGGGAACGGGCTCCTTGGAATGGGCAGCAAGGCTGACCCTGCTGCTGGAGTGCTGAGGTCCTTTGAGAAATCAGACTCCTCAAGTGCTTCGGGAAAGGCCAAGAGGTGCTCTAAGAGCTCGTTACCAGGACCAAACCCCAGGAAACCCAGCCTTGGGCTCCTTTAAAAAGCCAATTCTCAGGTCATGGCTAAGAGGGACGGGAATTCATTACCATGTATTTAAAAAATGCAGATGAAGAAGAGCTCGGGAAGGACAGAGGCACCTCACTACAGGCTGGCTTAGGGCAAGCTGTAATTAAAGGGTTCAGGTAATTCTTCCCAGGTTCAGGCCATCACTTTGCTGCCCCTCAGAGGACTTTGTCCTTGGAAAATGCCAATCAGAGCCACTACTCTTGAGCTGGTTGCTGAGCACATGGGTAACATCAGACCCAGTGAACACCTGCTGATCAATACCGGGATGGGACAAGTCGCCACAGGGCTGGTGACCTGAAAGGACGGGCTTCAGCAGGTGGGATAACCAGGAAGGTCCCTTTTGGCATTACAAATCTACATCTCACCACTGGAAAAGCAATCCCAAAAGTCTTCAGTCAGGAATACACAACTCCAAATGCAGCAGAGGCTGAGCTGTTCATGGAGCCTTCAGAGATCCTGAGAGACGGGAGAGTGTCTTCCCAACACACATCCATCCCTTGGGAAAGCTGAACAGCATCAAGTTGTTTTAAAGGCCTTAAAACAGCAGCTGAAAAATCTAAGCAGATCATTTCCTACTGGACATATTTGGGAATGTATTTATTTTATATCTCGTGGAAAAAAAAATCCAGGATGTAAGTGAGAAGCCAAGAAAAGAAAAAAAAATAGGGGAGGGGGAAAGAAAACAAATTTGAAGTAGGACTGTTTTACGTGCAGTATTAAATCTCCAGCACACAATGAATCATGTAGTCCTGGGTCTAACAAGGAGGACTCCAGAAAGTCTGTAGCATGAAGGAGTCACTGGAGACTCTAAGAAATATGACAAGCTTGGTCCAAAGTGCACAAAAGAAGGTTTTTTTAGTAAAGGGGAAAGAAAAAAATCTAATAGTTAAAAAAAAAAAACACCAAAAACAAACAAACTCACAAACCTCTGAAATTACAGTCCTACAACAGCTTCATTTGTATAATCCTTCTCATGGCCAGGAGCTGCTTTGCAGTGCTCAACAAGACTAGAAATAGATGGCAAAATGCAACAAAAGGAACACATCTGTGAGGTTCTGTAGTTCTGTTCCAGTCCGAGGCGTGTGTCTTGGGGGGACAGGGCACTCACAAGCCAGGATGAGCACACAGCCCCAGAGAGCCAGGGCTGGAGCCCAAGGAGTCACCAAACCTGTTCCCTCGCCCAAGGCACGCTGGTGTTTACACAGACCAACTGTCTGAGTGCTTTAACAGGTCCTTCACCCGCACTGGGGGCACTTCCCCAGCAACCTGGATCTGCACCTTTGGCCTCCTCTCCCTGGACAGCAGTTCCCCGCATGGAGATCCTTGCCTTGTGAGTGCTGGGGGCTCATTTCCCTTTATGCCAAGACAAGGAGCAGCCAAGCTCCCAAAGTTTGCCCTCACGTGGACTGGCCAGGGTGGGCCTAAAACCCCCAGAATTCCCCAAGCCAAAGCAGCAATGTCAACACAGGAATGTCCCACTTTGCCCAGTCCCACCAAGCTCCAGCTGGGGCAATTAATCTCTCTAACACAAGGAAAGAAGAATGCCGGGTCAGCAAAGGAACGGGGCAGGTGCAGGAGTCTCCAGAAGGAGGGAGCTGCCCCTTCTTTTGGTAGAACAGGAGGCTGCGGGAAACAGAGGATGAGCCTGTCACTTGGCTCAGCCTGGCATCAGCCGGGCACTTCCCAGGCAGCAAAACACTCCGTGGTTTCACTCCATCACTGCCATCACAGGCCGTGCTTGGCAGCTCCCGGGCTCCTTGCAGTGACTTTGATGCAGGATGGGTACAGTAAAAAAACTGGGGAGGGGCAGAAAGCTCAGCCCGTGGGCATGCACAAGCACAGCAAACTCGTTCCTTGGCCTTTCATCTGCTTAATAATATGCTTTCTGTGGCATCCACAGAAACCTGCTAATAGCAAAGAACATGGGCTCGTCTGAAACAGGAATGCACCTTCTCCGCAGTCTGTGGCCGTGATGGAGCGTGGGGAGCAGCAGTGAGGAGTTCCCCAGCCTGGGAGCATCTGCTGTGTTACCGACAGCCCCACGTTCTGTAGGGTCTCCTTGCTCGATTAGGTGGGAAATGGGAAGGGTTATTGCTTTAATAGCACCCAAAGTGCTCAGCTCCAGGGAAACTCCTCAACTTCACCACGGGAATTTCCTACGTGCCCAAGAGGAAAACCTGTTATCCCAAATCATTGCTGGGGCCAGAGCAAAGGGATCAGCAGCAACCCCTGCCAGAGGAGACAGCAAGGCAAGGACCTTCCCACTGTCCTAAACCAAGCTCATATCCCCCAGGAAATGGCCCTGGAGAGCACCATCAATACCCATTGCTGGGCAGATTCCAAGAAGGGCTGGATGGACTCTCTGTCCTTGGCTTTTCCAAACTCACCGTGTCAGATAACCCCATATCACCCTAGGCAGGGCTAATTCAACTTCAGGGAAAAAATGCTGAAGGAGTGAGAGGTGCTTTTCTTCTCTGCTGGGCCTAAACCCCACCTGCAACGGGGACCTTTGTGTCAGAGCCACAGTGGCCCAACTTCCCACGATGACCACAGTCACTGCCATTAGTAACTGAAGTGGCATAAAAGCCACATCCCACGGGCAGGACAGGAGCCCGGCAGCAAAGGTCACTTCAGGAGCCTGAACTCGGCTCTAATTAGCACTGGGCACTGCACAGACAGCACAGAGCTGGAGGAGCCTCCCAAGGATCCAACCATTCTTCGGATCCTCAGTGGGGATCCATTAGGGATGGACCAAGGACGTGCCTTGTGGGACAGAGATGGTCTTCAATGACACAATAGGAGGTGCTTGTCCCACTGGCTGCTCGGTCGGGTTTGGAGAGAGGCATCACCCAGCCTTCAGCTCCACAGGGTCCACAAAACCGCTCCCCACAGAGCGACACGGGCCGGTGCATCAGAGACGTGCCGAGGACCACGGGGACAAACCTTTCTCGAAGTCAAGCCCAAACGCCCTCGCGCTGTTAACACGGGGTCAGATCAGAGCATTTTGGCTTCCTTCGCTCTCACCTCTCCACGGTGCCTCCGCATCCCCCGTTCCGCGGTGACCAAAAGCCGCGGGATGCTGCGGGAGGGCGGCGAGAGCCCCCGGCCGTCGGGTGGCCCCTCGTGGGGCAGCGGGAGCCGCAGCCCGGTGCTGCCGGGGCATTCCCCGAGCCGAGCCTGACCTCCACAGGCCGCCCGCAGCATCACAGCCCCGTGCGAGCGGGAGCGGGGCCCTTCCCCGGCAAACCATCCCGGTGCCACCGAAGCTGCGGGCGCCTCTGGCACCTGGGACTGCCGCCGGCAGGGGCTCTTGGGCTTGTTTCTGCCCCCCGTCTTCCTGAGACACCCTGGGCTTCTTCCCGGGAACCTCCCCTCCTGCTGCCTCCCCTCGTTCCGGAAATTAAGAGTTTATAAGAGACGTGGATGCTACAGAAAGGGAAGATTCACAGTGAATGAGGCTGTTGGTCTCACAGGGCTTTCCGTGCCCTGAGGAGCATTTTGGACACAGAGGATGGAGCTTCAGGGCCAGGACACAGGAATCCTGATTCCCCAAAATCCATGTCATCTGCTCAAATAGGTGACAACAGGCAAGGACTGTTTACACCTCTGCACTAACACAGTGCCTGCAAATGCTTATCCTATATCCAGTTCACAGTAGGGCAGCAAACCCTCAGCACTTGGTTTTCAGCTCAAAAAGAGGAAAATACCTCATCAGTGTAGCTGATGCTGAGGCTCCTCTTCCAAGAAAGTCTGAGCGAGCAAAGCGAACACCCTGACAGAGCCAAGTCATCCCTGGAGGGCAACAGCAGCTCCGGAGCCTCCTGCCTGACTGAGGTTTCCACTAACAGCTGCTGATCTGAATTCCTAGACACAGCAACTGCCTCCTCAAAGCCTTGGGTTTGTCTGGGTGTTAGTGCCAAATTCCCCAGCGATCCAGAGGATCTGCTTCGCCCTCCTCACACAGCAGCAGCCCCGGCTGCCCAGGCACGGCATGTGATGGGAAGGGGGAAGTCCCCACACAAGGGCAGTTTGAGTTGGTGGTGCCAGTGGGACTCAGAGCAAGGAAATCAAAAGAAGGATTAGTCAGAGCCTGGGGCAGAGTGAGCAAAGCCAATGACACCGGCAGGACTGAGCAAGTGGTCTGCAGGTCTGAGACGTTTATTTGAGGACATTGGCCAGACGAGACAGGAGCTGCTCCCTGTCCCTCACCCACACCACTGCTCTCCCTCTGGCGCAGCCCTGGGGTCTCGCTGAGTCCTGTGTTCCCCCCCAGCTGCCCAGCCAATGTTGTTCCACTGAGAGGTAACAACCACCTCCGAAGGGCTTTGGAGCAGCTGTGTCCACAGCACAACAGCCAGTGTTCCAAGGGGCAGGTTTGCTCTCTCCCAATGCCACTGCAGGTGGGAAGTGCAGGAACAAGCAGTGGGAAAACAGAGCCTCTGACGTGGACACTCAAGACCTTCTCTGAGTGTTGAGCCACAATGCACTAGCCCTCTCACATGGGTCACTGGACTTCTTGCCCTGCACTCCTGTCACTTCTTCCTGGCCTGCTGCTACAAAGGGGAGACATGCTGGACTGGTGCTGTGGACACATGAGGAAAAGTCTCCCGTGAAAAGCCTGGCAGCCAATTTGATGCACCAGCACCTTCTGCAGAGCTAAGTGTTTATTCGCAAGTGAACTCTGTACAGAATCGCCCCCCAGGCTGGGCAGAGAGCAGCATCACAGCAAGGGTGTAAATAAAACTATGAGTCCAACATTGATTCGTTTGCCCACTAACAACGTTCCCATTCAGTCAAGGAAACATTCCCAGGAATTGCTCCTCTTTGCTGTTTGGCAATTCAGGCTGTGTTTTTCCCCTCTGTTGAACCAACACTCCTGATAAAGCCGGGAGCCTTCCGGCTGCTCCTTCACCGTAAAGACACAAAGAGCCCTCGCCTTTCATTGCCTGTTCCAACCAGACAGCGTGGCCACTCCTGGAGTCTGGACTCCCGGATTCCTTCCTGGCCCTTCTGCAAAGGGGGGCTCTGACACGTGTCCCCAGTGCACTGAAGCAGCATCAGCTCCCCACGGAGGTGATAAGATCAGTCCTCGGAGGCAGCGTAACCACAGCAGGCCAGCGCTGAGCGGGGTGGTTTCACCCACACGCAGCACCCAAAATACAGCCTTGCCCCCTGGGCCAGGTCAGAGCTGGGGATCTCTGCCCCAGACACGCACTGGGTGACTCACACGAGGGCACCTGGAGGCAGCTCCTGCGCCCAAGAGCCGGTAACCCGGAGGGACCCCCAACGAAGCTGTGGAGCTCAGCTATTCCTGGGAGCCCGTCACGACTTGCCTCGGTTTCAGGGCCTGCTCTTATCTTGTGCAGCAGCTCAGGCTCATTGTGCAATCTCCCCACTGGAGAAGTACCAGCCAGGATTTATGGCTTCTGTAGTTTCCCTTTAATCGGCCCAGCTGGGGAAGCGCTGGCGGAGGATGAAAGATGCTGGTCCGGGAGGGATGTCAGGAGAACACTTCAAAGGCTCCCGATACACTGAGTCGCGTTAGGATACTCGGGATCCTTCTCTTGCAGCCATCCAACACTTTCAGGAGCCTCTCCCTTCTTGAGCACGGGCTTAACCATTTGGACCCAGAGTCAAGCACCTGCGGCTCGGCTCTCCAGGCTTATGGGCAGGACCTGCCCTCAGGAGCCCCCAGCAAGTTCCTCCTCCCCTGCAGCACGTTACACTGCAGTACCTTCCTCCTGACCCCAGCCCTGTCCAAATACTTCACTCCCAAAGAAAATGAAAGGCCCAGCTGGCTCAGACCAGTGCAGTGGCCACTACAAGTCCAGTCTGGAGCAGAAGTTTCACAGGATAGCTGAGCAAGTTCTGCTGCAAAGAGTAACTGGCCATAAGAGAAGTCTGGGCTGGAGGGGAAGGCCAGAGGGAGCCTGAGAAGGGATTTGGGCACTAATGTCTGGATCACATCGCCCTGTGGGCAAGTCATGCTGTGAGAAAGTTTGCTCATGTACATCTTTCACTATACACTGGAAAGGATCTCAGATGAGCTGGTCTGTCACACTCGGGTGCCTGGAGGGACCCAGGGACAATCTCCACCCTGTGAGCTGCCTGCAAGTGTGCAAAATTCCCCTCTTCAAGGAGCCTAACAGAGAATAATTCACCCAAAGGTCAGAGCAGCATTATTTCACACTCCTTGTGTGCTGATTCTGGTTCCAAGTCCACAAAAAGCTCCGAAATTAAAGGCCCTTTAAGAAATGTCTCAGTGAATCTTCAGACCCACCTAGCCTGCAGTGGGTTTGCTCCCCATGCTCTTGTGGATCTGATTCCTGGGCAAGTGGCTGCAGCAAGATGAAGAGCCAACCACTGCCTTAAAAACCAACAAAACACAAACTGCAGGAACTCCCAGTCCCTGTAAGAAATCCTGCCTGAGGAAATTAAAACTCAGAAGTAGCTGAAGCAGCACATGCCTGCCCACACCTTAAAGCCCCCCACACAAGCAGGAGCTGTAAGAATTCCCAGCACTTTCCTACCCTCTGTCCTTGCATGGTGCTCCTGTGTCACAGGTGATGCCACCTGGCAGGCAAAGAGCAGCTGAAGTTGTCCAAGTGCCCTGAATGACAGAAAGAACAGCACAAGCTCCATTGTTCAGTTGTGTTTCAAACATATCCACAGCAGGAGTCCAGGGATACAGAGCAACCCACCCAGATTAAACCAAAAAACTCAGCTACAAGCCACAGAATGGGCTGAACATTCACACAGCTTTGTGATGCTGATGGAACTTCATTCCCAGTAGCCAACAAAGCTGATAAACTGGAGTCACCGTGACCAGCAGAGACAATAAAAGCCAGTTTCCTTCAGGGCACCTGCCCTTGTCCTCAAGCACTCCCCCCTCCAGGGCAGCAACCTCAGCTCCCCTGTTCACCCCAAGAGCTCTCGAGCTGCAGCACTGCTGTGCCTTGTCTGGAGCCACACGTGTGTGTTTAGGCCCCAGTTCTGCTGCCAGAGCAGGTTCCTGGGCCACGCTCTGCTCCCCAAAGGGTCTTCATTTAGATCTCAGTGGGAGATGATTGCCCATGATACTTCTAAGTTTCCTTGGTGGTAGCCACAGATGGAAAATACTACCAAAACCTTTCAAAAGAAATCATTCCTATGAATTTCTGAAATGAAATTGAGATTTAAAAAATAAAAAAGGGGAATAATTTACCCTACATTTTCACTACAAATGGAAGCAGTTTGCCTCACACGGACAAGAATGTGAGGTCTGTAGAGTCAACTCCAGGGAACTGTTGTCCAGATCATCCCTCTTCCTCTTTAGACTCTTCCCTACAAGAATTGCACCCCCAAAACAACCTCCAACAACTGCAGCTCCAGAGCAGTAGCACAGCGTGGCTGTTCACAGGACCCAGCTCTTCTGCTCTGGGTTTAAAAGCAGCAAAGTCTCTAATGAGGCTCAAGCCTCAGGCAGTAAATAGTTCAGGAAGACAACCAGGGTCTCTTTTGCCAGGAATCCCACCACTGCAGGAGCATCCAGGCGTTTGAGTTCTCCTGGGAGAGCTGGACACAGCAGGACATGGGCAGAGCAGCTGGGAGGAGGCAGCTCGGAGCTACTGGGCACTGCCTCCAGGAGGCTGGAGCTGCTCTGCACAACAGGACCTGCTGCAGCTGTGCTCCACATCTGGAGAAAGGCACCACAGGGGGGTATGGAACCAAGGGAGAGCCAGGAGGAGAAGCTGTGAAGGATGGGAGATCCAGCTGGGAATGGAGAGTTCAGACTGCCCAGTGTGAATGCCGGGCAGGAGTCACAGAATCACAGAAGGTGTTGGAAGGGACCCACAAGGACCATCCAAGTCCAACCCTCAGCCCTGCAGGGACAGCCCAGAGTCACACCCTGTGCCTGAGAGTGTTGGCCAAACGCTTCCCGAGCTCTGGCAGGTTTGGTGCCGTGACCACTGCCCTGGGGAGTCCGATGGCGAGCTCCCTGTTCCCAGCTCAGGTCCCTCCATACACTTGATAGCTGTTATTTTTAGGGTCTTTTCTTCTCTCTGCTGCTGGGTTCTGCTCCCCCTCTGAGCAATCCCACTTCCATGACCCACAGTCCCTTCTTCCCGCTGGGAAGGCCTGGAAGAGGCAGCTTGAAAGGCACCTCAGATCAAAGAAACCCCTGCGCTGCCGCGCTCGGCCGGGCAGGCGCCGCTCGCAGTTGACTAAGCTCCCTCCTTGGCACACTATCAAACCTGCTGCCTTTAAGTGTTTTACTGCTCACAGAAGCTTCTCACAATCAGCTTTTTTAATCACACATCGTTTAAAATGTTGCCATGTTCTACACCCAGAGCTCAGCACCGTCAGTGGTTTCTCCTCAACCAATGCGTGGACCAGAAGGGCATTTTAACCAGTGCTGCCTCAGGCTCCTCAAGAGGAGCAGTATCACTTCAATCAGACTCCTTAAAATAAGAATTCCATGTGCAAACTGACAAAGCCGTTCTCCTAGGTCCCGCCAAGCCCTTTGCCGTAGGCAAAGCAGTTGAGACGTCCCTTAGCATCAGCTTTGTTTGTTTATTTATAAAGTTCACATGTTTGATCTTTGTTTAGCAACTGTTTTCATCTCTCTGTCCATGGTAAGAACACAGCAGTTCTCTTGAGTCAAAGAATCATGAGTTCTCTTTTTCCACCTCTGGAAACCGTCCAGCAGCAGCTTTGAGAGCTCATCCCGAACTCAGCCAGGCCAAGCACAGGAGGCTCTGCAGGAACAAGGGCTGCTCACCCTCAGTTACCAGCCAGGCTCTGGATGTCACCTATTCAAAAATCACCTCAGAGCACTTGAGTAATTTCCCTCCCCTGCCTCTGGTTCATTTTGAACACAGCCATCACAACCCCAAGCTGCTCAACCACCACAACTTTTGGAAGTCTTGGAAAATACAAACCCAGCCTAAAACACTTAGTTATTGCCAGAGCTGCTGCATTTGATTACACTGGAGATGAAACTGTTCTCATTCTCACCACTCTGCCTAGAGCCTTCAGGAGACCCCCCCAAGCATCTGGGAGTGAACCATTCAATTCCAGGGAATCCTGCTTTTGCAGAGTGGATTCAGTGAAGCAAAGGCCTCAAGCAGCAGTTCCTAAATGTTTGTGACTAACAAGTCAGTTACTCCTCATGGACCGTTCACCCTGTTAGCACCATCCCCTGATCTCCAGGTCCATCAAAGGCTCTCCTTGGCCTCCTGGGATCCACTGAGAAGAGTTTGGGAACTACTACAGTTAAACATGTTCTTGATCAGTGAGTCACTGCATCCACCCTTTCTTCTGAAGACTTTGAGAGACAGCAAGACCATTCAGACATTCAGCTCATATTCAGCTTCCATTGTGTCCAAGAGCCCTCAGGCAACCACCCTGAATGAGTTCCTTTTCCATCCCACTGAACACAAAGCTTTGTCCAGGTTCCTTCTTCCTTTCATAAAAATCTCCGCTACCCTCTGACAAATTGGTTCATTCCTGTGCCAGGAAGTGCCACTCTCAGAGATACTTCCAGAGTCTCCTCAGCCTTTTAGCTGCTGTATTTTGCTGCTGTTTACAAGAAAAATGAGCTGGGGGAACAATTAGAAAATTGTTTCTGGAATTTTCACAGCACAATTAACACAACTGATGAAGCTTTTGGCAAATGTTGTGTTTTAGCCTCTACAATAAGAAAACTGGAGCTCTGATAAAGTGTCCTAATTGCTGAAGGAATGAAGATAAATCAGGGCACTGCTCATGTTTTGCAATGATCTCTGTAAAACATGGAACTAATGTGCTGGTTTATTTCTAGGAACTTCTTGGTGAAACAAAATTAAGTTGATGAGTATCTAAATAAGTATCTAAACCAGCAGTTCCAAACATGGTGCCATTGGAAACATGTGGAGAACCAGCTGCTCACCACCACCAGACCTGCCCTGGTTTAGCACCAGGGACTGACAGCACGTTCCAGACTGACTTAGACTGAGAGAGAGGACAAACAGGAAGAAAATGGATCACTTAAATATACCTGGGGTCTAACTAAAGTCTTCTCCTTTGGGAGGAGGGAGGTGGCACAACATTTCAGTCACTGCAGTTCTCAGAACAAGGTGAACCAACAGCAGCTCTCCCACAACTACCACTAATCCCAGCTCAGGTGGGCCAGGGCCTGAACCACTGGAGTCCATCACAAATCTCCAGACTGGTTTTCCATGGGAATGTGGCAACATGTTCAGAGAGGGAAGGCAGAGCTCTGAAACCCGGACTGGAGCCAAGTTCAGGATTATTTGGATCAGAGCTATCCCTGGGCAGTGAGAACACAGTGGTCAGAGACAAGTAGGAAACGTTCAGGCTCACCAGCTCCACTCTGGCTCTCAAAGTCCTTCCATTGCTCACATCAGCAGCTACACAGAACTCTTTGGCACTGGGCTCCACAGCCTTCTCTGGAGCCAAAATCCAGCTGGTTTCTTGCTAGGATGTCCAGAAGGAACCTTAGTCACCTGGGGTGACATAAAAAACAAAATCTAGCAAAAAATTCAAAGGTTATTAACCAGCCAAAAGCAATTGCATCAAACCCTGATTATACACAACACATCCAATGTATCCCAGGACTCCTGACTTTGCCACGTGTGACAAGCATCCTCTTCCCAGCTCAACACCACATGCCCCTCTGCCCACCCTGTCACCTCACGGACCTGTGTGACCGAACTCAGACACGGCAACTGAAAATCCCACTGCAAAACCACCTCTGACCTCGAACCTGAGTCAGCAAAAGCACGGAGTCATGGTTTGGGTTGGAATGGGCCTTCAGGATCATCCAGCTCCAGGGACACACGCAGTGACACAAGTATATAATCCTACCACGGGTTTAATTGCTGCATTTGCTGCTCCCACCAGCAGCCTGCTGCCTTCCTGCACAAGCTCAAAGTCGGGTGATGGCATCCCAGATTACAGGCTCCAGGAATGTCTGCTGGATTCCACAAATTTCCTTTCAAAAACAAGAATCAGAGCCCAGCTACACCTCAAACACAACACGCAGCAGACAGACAGGAGATTGATGTGATAATGACTGGGAAGTTTGGGAGAAAGCTTCCAGTAGTGGCTGGGTCTCTGCTCTGCAGACCCAGGGCCTAATGGACACCCTCAATTAAACCAAGGTTTGAAAACCTTGTGGTTTGCCAGGGCTGGCTGAGACATTTGAAAACAAAATACAGTCAAGAAACATGTTTGAAACTCAGAATAAATCCATGAATTCTGCAGATGGGCTCAATTCAGTCTCAACTCATGGAAAGGCCATTTAATGGGTTATCTGGGTGGAAACAAGTTGAACCAAACATGAGAATTTTGATGCCTTTTTATTCAAATTCCACAGGTTAACTCTGAAAACCTGTATTCCATAGGCAAACAGGCTACCAGAATTCATTCTGAAAGGTTTCTACTTAAATCTGAATAAAATCACTTTTCATAATTTCCTCAGGAGTCATCACTTCTCAACTCATTCTAAATTTTAAGAAAGTTCTAACTTTAAGGGGCACAACAGCAAGTTCTAATGTCAGAAATAACACCACCACTGAAAAGACAACAATCCTGAGGGCCGAAAACGGAGATTATAATTACCACAAAGTTGTGTTGTGGAGTTTAGCACCACACTGCAGTCACAGATTACACATGCAATCTTCAGAAATAAGAGAAAGATCTGCTTGGTAGTGAAAATATAATTTTATTTAACAATAGCTGCCAGCAGTATACTGGTGTATCTGTAAGAGATGTTCCAGAGAGTGAAAGACATAAGCAAACTACAATAAATTGTATCAACTCTTCAAGTATTTCTGCAAACAACACTCTGATCCTTGATGTCCTGTCTCGGGAGTCTCAAGATCCTAATTCTGCTCCCACCTCCTCCAGAAGCAAAACGTAAGAGTTGGTGGCACAGGTTCTGAGGCAGATAAAACACTTTTCACGTGGGATAAAGCCTTCTCCTGAAAGCATTAATTGGATGCGTTCAGATAGCTGTGAGTGGCAAAGAGCACAACAAAGTCGACTGTGCTTCACCAGGTTTTGTTCTGCGCCGAGATAGGCATCAGTGGGTTTGGCTCCAGCATCTTCAATTTATTCGTGTCTCTGTTCCTTTGATACCAAATGCTAATTTGCTACTTTAGCATAAAAATTTGATTACATCTCTCTTCTTATCATGGAACTCCACGCAGCTCTCAATCGGTTCAGACATGCCCACTGTGGAAAAAACAGCAATTTATGGGAAAATGCAAATGTGAAAGAAGCTACAAGGCCGGGACTGTGTGGGACATCCACAGGGAGCAGCAGGGAGGAGGTGGACAGGGAAGCTTTGGAGTGCATGGAATTATTCCAGAAGTCCATATGCTTCTTGTTCCACAGGCAGCTCTTCCACAGAAGGGATCTCTTCCAGAAGGAAAGCTTTGTTAAGGGGAAAAAAACCTAATCATGCATATATAGGATAATCTGTTCTCCCACACAAAAACAGGGCGCAGATGATGGATTTTCCCTTTATGTTCAGGAAATACACAAGTCACCTGTTTTAATGCGAATTTAAGCATATTTCAGCTTGAGAATAAAGTAAGTTATTCAGCATGCTAATACATGCAACCAACTTGCAAACTGGAATGCCAACTTGAAAGGGTAACTGCTGTTTTTAAATTGTAGAAGGGGCTCGAAGCAGCATTTTAAATTTAAACAGGGGGTAGATTAATTGCTGTTTGATGAAATTAAAAATGCATTTAAAGATCAGATTGTAAACAAGTTGACAGAAGTCAAGAATTTACATAGTTATGAAAGGGCTTTTTTAATTAATGTGGAGCTGGTGACTGGGGCCAGATGAAAGTGCTCTGCCCACACCAGACGCTGCGCCTTTCCCCAGTGCTCTGCAGGGAGCACCGACGGAGCGAGAGCTGCTCCTCTCCACGACACTCCCGGTCTCTCCAAAGCCAGGAGGGGCTGGGCAGCCTCTGCCACAACAAACCTGCAGCAGGAACCCGGCAGACAGCAAGTGCTTTCACACAGGACAGCTACCAGCCCTCACAACTCGGTCCTCCCTGGCACTCCACCTCTAAGGGAGAGGCTGTGCCGAGATAACAAACGCAGCAGTTACAGCAAGAGCTTGAACTTGGCTTACAAGCTGGCAGACACAATCATTAAAATACTGAGGAGAACGAGTGCCAGTGGTTTGGAGATGGCCTAAAAGGCAGAGAGAATACATTCTGAAGGCCAAGGAGCTGGTGTCGAAGGAGCTGGGGAGCTGCAGCAGCCACAGCCCTCCAAGGGTGCAGTGCTCACCCCCCGTGCCTGGGCACCAGTGTGCACACCAGGGCTCCTCCTGCGGCCTCCATTCCTACAGCCTGGGACAACCTCCAAGGGCCATCTGATCTATTCCTTAAAGGACAGTTATGAACTCCAAGACATGCCCACAATCACATTGCTTCCTACAGTTTTGTTTTTAAAGGTGAACTATATGATGGCAAAGAGCACCGAACCAATGAGGGTGGGGTTGTTTTTTTTTTACCCTATGTCACTAAAAATGTTGCTACCTAGATGAAAAAGTCATTCCTTTTTCTAGATGTCACGCTGTAGCAAAGACTGAGCCCCTAAGAAAATTATTATGGCTGAGAAACTTTATTCAGGAGGAGAACGTGACATTAGAATACAGCAATTATTAAAAGGCTACAGTTAAGGTTTTCCTACCCAGGTCACTCTGCAGCGTTTTCTTTCTGTGCCTAACCAGCTCTGTAATGAATCAGAACAGGGACCAAGTGTATCTAAAACAGTTGCCTTTGAAAGACAAGTAACAGGATTACTAACTGCCTTTATATTGGAATTCTAGCTCTAGGAAGGCAAGACAAGGCACCACAAGCCATGTATACAAATATGGATCTGGTCCTCTACCTCTATGTCAAACTAATTCCATGGGTATATAAAGTAGCAAAATTAGGATGCTTATAAAAGTCAGGTTGGTTTTCAGAAAGCCAGTGCTTACCAAAAAATTAGTGTATAAAAGTGTTTATGTGAGCATTTCCACGTTATTGCAGAATGTTAAATATTCCAAGAACAACCTAGCAGGAATAGCACTTTCCAGCTTCTAAAATCAGTTAAATACAAAAGTATCTTTACAAAAAAATAGGCATATAAGTCTAGCATTCTTTGGAGTTGCTTATGATGGTCTTTAAAAAATAACCTAGCAGTTCACTTCATGCCTCAAAATCATTAATTTTAAACAAGAAAACTATTCCCTGGTTTAGAAATATTTGAAAATTGCTTTTAAAAAAATTGTAGTGCTATTCCTCAGTGTTGCTGTAAAAAGATTACGTATAGTAGTGCAATGATTATGATCATGCAAAATTGCAGTCCAGGTGCACAGACAAGCAACTGGGATAAATTCAATGGAAAGGACTGGATTCCACACACCACTTCTTTACAAAAGTAATCAACTGGTTTCCTCTCAGGAAAAAACCAAAAACGAATACTATAATTTAAGGCAAGTGTTCTCTTTAAAGGTCACTTTAGCTTTCTTCAGGAAAGAAAGAGCATAAAAAAGTTCCCCAAAGATTCCCATTTCATGGCTCTCGGGTCATTTTGCAACACCAATCATTGCACTGCTACTCACCAGCTACCAACTAGGACACTACGGTTGACACGGACTTGGTTTGTGACACAGCAGGTTTGTGACGAAATATCACCAAAAAGACCTATACAAAACAAGGTTCTTAACTACCAAAAAGAAACCACTTGCAATATTTAAGGTGAACAGATGGCAGCTTCCAATTCTGCTGTTTCCTGGTGGTCAAGGGCTTGTTTGCTGCAACTCAGAATTCAGGACAAATGTAGGTGTTTAAATCTCATCAAGCTCTTGAAGACACAACTAAAAACCAATCTGAGCTTTGAACTTCCTGCTATAGAGCACTCAAGCCTAAATTCAAACTTCCCTGATGCTGAAGTCATTCAAATCCAAGTTTCACATTGAGTCCATTCTCAACCACTACTGTGACTTCAAATCCAAGAGACTTTTTTTTTTAATAAAAGAAAACATTCCCAAATATTCTGCAAATGGCTCTTTTGGATAATAAGTTCCCTTCTCTATGTAAATAGGATAGACAAGCAGGTACAGTTCAACGTGTCACAGGTATGACAACTGTGTACAGATCTTCTGGAAAAGCAATAAATTCCAAAATACATAAATATTCCTTGTACCATACAGCGAGACAGTGTCCTAAACCAACTCACGGACAGGGACCGACTGTTTACAGAGAAAAGCCGCAGGGCAAGACAACCTTCACACTGAAGAACCCAGAGTTCCCCTGTGCAACGTGAACACAACTGCATTAATGATATTCAAAGGACGTAAGGAAAAATAAGCCTATAATTAACTCTGCAAACTTTAGGTAATTACTGTACCTGGTCTATCCACCGTAACTTTGAATAACTGCAAGTTCATGCAAAAAAAATTGCTATCTTATATGAAAGGAGCAGTCTGTTAGAAGCATTGTTATGGAATATGCAGGAAGTCATCCTTTTGCAAGTGCTGATTACTTAGTGAGTCTCTTGGCTACATCACTGTAAGCTATTTCAATTTCTTTGTCTCCAGGACAGGTGTTGGTGAATTCATCCCTGCTGTAAGCATTCGTCAGGTATCTCCAAATCCCTGTCATTTCCTTGGGAATCTCGAAGTTGCGGTACTTTTTGGCCACCACCTAAAACAAAAGAATTAGGTTATGAATTTGCAGCCTCCAACTTAAACCGCTTTTCCATTCCTGGTCACTCTGTTGTGAGGTTATCCTTCCCAGTGGGACACTCAGAGTCGTTGCTAAAGCCAGCAGAAGCTGTTCCTCAGGGATCCCCTGGGCCAGGCAGCTCCGTTTGGATCTGTCCTCACCAAGGAAACACTTCTGCAGCCAGGCAGAAACTGAACCTGTGGCTCCATCTGCAGTACAAACTGACACAGATCACGGGAGACAGGGAGAGAAATCAAACCACGGCGATACACACACGTCTGCACTCCTGTGGTTATCCCAGGCCACCTCTTCTAAGACTTCCAACCTTCTGTTTTTATACAGCCCTTTTATTTCACGTTGTGTCATTTACTTGGTTGCTAACAGGGCAGTTTTCTCTACAGAAGTGAGCAGACATCCACTTCAACCACAAACTGCTCACCTCACCTTCACCTTTCTTCTTCTGCCTCTATGACTGAGGCACAGCAGCTGCCTGTGACCATGTGGGTCAGTGCAGGAAAAGGGTTTCGGTTTCTGCCATTTAATCCTCTGCTGCACAGCCTGTCTGCAGGTTCACACCTCCACTGAATTCAACTGCTCGAGCCCCGAAGCCCTTGTGACTTACCCAAATCTTACACAATTTCATGTACTGTTAGTACTGTAGCTAAACTTACACAGGAGCCTACGAACAGTTGGAATTAGCTGGGCTCTGGAACGTCACAAGCCATAAGCATTTTGCCCTTCATTTCCACATGACATCCAAGGCTTTACCTTGACAATGTGCAGCTTGGGCAGCAGGTTGCAGTCTGCCAATGTCATCTCGTTGCCATCCAGGAACTTGCGTGTGGACACGGCCACGTCCTCCATGCTGTTCTCGTCGATCTCATCGGGGAGAGGAGAGTTCAGGTACTCGTCCAGTTTCTGGAGGGTTTTCAAGAGGCCACGTTCTAAGGCTGCACAGGAAGGAACAGTTCTAAGAACACAGAGCCAACCCACAGCACACACATTTCAAAACAAATTCTCTTTTATAATACTGATACTACTAACAGATCTGAAAGATAAACCCCACATCACTGTGCTACCCAGAGCAGCCCATATAGTGAAGGATTTGTAACCCCTGACAAATTGCTGTGGCAACAGCACTGCTGGAGCTGGCTCTGTGCTCACCTGTGACACTGCAACGGAAACAGAATCCCTTTAAATATCCCACACATGCAGGTTATTTACAAGCTGGTTAATACATGGGTTTGCACAAGTTTAAAATACTCAAAGACTGTCCACGAGGGTTTATTTTTGGTTTTAAAAGTGGCTTATGCCAGTTTCTTAAGACTGTGCCTAACTGGCTTAAACTAATTAGAATTAAGCTATGCTAGGGTTTATATACATTTAAACGTAATCTGTTTAATGTCACATGCTCAGCAAAGAGCCACGACCAAACGCAGATACGCAGCAGGTTTCTGGAAGGCGGCAGCAGAGGGCAGCACACCCCACCGAATGCTAACTTACCGCTCAGCTGTTTACAAGTATTTCGCATCTCCCTGTTTGAAATACAGCAGAACGGCCTCCTGAGTCCCTGGCTTTGGTTCTCCCTCAAAGCACATTGAAGATGAAAGGTTTGTACTAAACTATTTAAAAGGCCAACTGTGAACTCTTTAGCACTTATTGATCTCTCATGTCACATCTACTGTTTTCCCTCCACACACAAAGGTCTTAATCCTCTGAAGAAAGCAACAGAACTAAGCTTAGCTCAGAACTCTGACTGGGAGCCCCCAGAGCCCTCCTACAGAGGTCAAATAATCAAGTGCAACAGATGCACAGAAACTCAAGCACAAACTCTGCATGAAATTGGGTTCTGGATGTTAAAATATTTACACTTCATTCAAGAGTTTTGAGTGGCTGTAAATATCCAATACCAGGCATATTTACAAACCCTGCACACCAGACTGTATTCTGACTGAATGCCAGCTAAGTTCTCTTTCAAATGTTGAAATCTTTATCTCTGACATAACTTTACACCACAGATTTAATTCATGAGACTCTCTCAAGTATCCATCAACTAAATGCAGCTAAATCCATCAGTGAGGCACTTCACAGCAAAGCCACTCTGACAAACACAAGCCAATCAAACCGTGTGTGCCCAGGCACTGTCCTCCAGGTTACCCACCTTCATTGGCTTCTGGTCTAGAGTTCTTGATAAACGCAGAGAATTTGGCAAATATATCCATCCCAGCAGTGTTAGATTCTGGATGCTTTGGTGAAAGTTTTAGGTACCTGGAAAGTAGAAAGGAGAAGATCTACAGCACATTTAGCACAATGATGCTCATCATATATATTAACTAGTACAAAATGGCCCTTTTAAAAAATATTATACATAATGTAGGGATCAAGCAGGTAACTAAATACACTTGTCTATTCCCTGTACAAAAAAAAGAAACCAGGAGAGTCCTTTTTCCATTTAAATTAATATCAGCTGTTTCAGAATGTTGTGGCCTCTAAAGCTTTTAACAAAAAAGTGACGTCTCTAAAAAGACAAAACAGTTCAGTCTGTTAAAGGCAGTGTCTGGATTTGGCCTTTGCCTGCCAGCTGAGGAGAAGAAAGCCAAGAGTTTACAGAAAGCTTGAACACAGTCCAACAGATCCCCACTACAGTTTGTTACAAGTCAGGACTAAGTTTTGCACAGCAGACTCATCTTCATTTGCATTATTTGGACACATCATCAGAACAGCCTGTGCCCGGCACCAAAAGGAAGAGTCATTTAGTTTGAAACTGCAGAAAGAATGGTAGGACTCAACGGATAATTTTTAAAACATCTTTAAGAGAAAACAGTTTTTAATATAAAGATGAGGGAGCTGAGGAGGGGAAGGTACAACAAGCAACAACTCCAAACTATTTTCCCTGCCTTCAGTTTCCTGATGCTGAACCACATCATGGTAAGTGCAGAACACCCCTGTGGGAACAGTGTCTACCTAAGGGGACAAGTTATCATTTTAACACTTACTTGGGTGGAGCCAAAACATCTTCCAGGAACTCTTCAATCTTATTCACATCTGTTCTCACTTCCCCGTTGTATGTGATGAAGGGTGGGTGAGTGCCTGGGGCCAGATTTTGCAGGTCTGCTGGTTTCCTAGGGTGGAATACAAACCAGTGCAAGAGTAAGCAGGGCATACCCCTTCCACTGCTACAACCACCAAAGCACTGCCCGAGCTCTTCACATCCTTACAGATATCTGTTCAAAACAGATATCACCACCATTCTTTTAAAAAAGTGAGTTTACAACTTGACTGGCATTTTCAATATACTTCATAACAACTTAAAATACTTAAAACCAACTGCTTCCTCCTACCTCTGGCTATGTTTATTCTCAAATCAGGACAATGTTGACTAGCAATACATACACACACACACACACCACACAAACACAGTCCCTCTTTCCCAAGCTCTGCAGAACAGTTTATATATAGCATAATCTGTGCTCAGTGATAATCCTCCCCCTTCGCACAGACCTGCTCTGGAAACTAGCAACTCTGAGACAGAGCAGTGTGTATGAACCATTTATTACGTGCCATGGGAATCTGGTTCTAGACAAGCTCCATGTTTAAAATTATGCTTAAAGTTTTATCCAGTGAAAAACTATTTACAAATAAGAGCAGCACACCTGGGAGAGGAATTCTCAACATGAATGCGAGTAGACACGAGAAACAGCATCAAGCTGAAATAGTCAGACATTTCTAACTCTTAAGTCAGTTTTGGCAACACCTCTCACTGTTCTCTCCAGCTCCTTGCTCAAGAATCCCCATCAAGATAAGCCACTCTGTTTTATAAGCAATTGGCTGCTCTCCCCTCTGGTTGTGCCTTGATGCTGGAACAGCACCAGAGGCTTTCTTTAAAGCCTGTGTGTCAGCTGTGCACACCCCCCACCTCCTCACTGCCCCCAGAATGCCCAACTCACACTTCCACGTAAAGCTCTCACAACGGCCTTGTCAGCAGATTCAGACTTAGAGCTGCAACCAAGGAGATGTGGATGCACCACAAGCTACAAACCCCAAAGCACCATCTGAAGAGCTGCAGCCCATTTCCCCAGCCAGTCACCTGGGCGTTAGTCAGTCC
Organism: Sclerurus mexicanus; assembly: GCA_013396755.1. Classification (NCBI taxonomy): domain Eukaryota; kingdom Metazoa; phylum Chordata; class Aves; order Passeriformes; family Furnariidae; genus Sclerurus; species Sclerurus mexicanus. Next base: position 364,488 of record VWZF01001992.1, read on the forward strand.
CACACAGTGCAAACAGGAGCAGAATGAAGAACTGCTTGGCACTTCTGCAGCAGCAGCAGCACTTAAACCTGCCCTGATGAAGGTGCTGACTCCGGCCCAGGACAGCTGCTCAGAGGACACAGCTGGACTTCTCCAAGGCGCTGTCCATGTTCTGGAGGACAGGCTGCAGCTCCCAGCGACTGACAGCCCAGAGCCCCCACAATCCACACGAGCCACGACTGCAGTGCCGTGTCCGGCAGGTTGGGCAGAGCAGCCTGGCCCCCACCTTCTGCTGCAGCAGGAACAACAAACACTGCTCCAGCAGAGAGGCTGCCAGGATAAAGTCACCCCTTTGTTACTGTTTGAACTAATCCAAACTGGACCATAACCCTTGAACTGGGTTTGTGCCTTGTACGACGTGGCCACGCTTCTGAGCCAGCCCCAGGCCCCGGAACTGCCTTTACTGGAAACTGGAACTGCAGTTCAGGAAATGCTCCCAAATGTACTGGAGAGGCAAACCAGATCAGTGAATCCACACAGCCAGCCATGCAGGGCAGCACGAGAAAGCAGGGTTTCCAGGGAGAGCACGGGCACTCAGCAAACTAAGCACAGTTTACAAGTGCGTCCCACAGAAATTGCTTTCCATTTCTTACAGAATGAAGAACCCCTGCCAGAATTTCACGTCCTGCCCACTGCTGCTCCTGTTCCAGTGCCACAGTGTACTTCCCTGGCACTACAGGTAGGACTGAATGAGAAAACTGATTTTCATACCTTAGAATATTACATATGCTGCTTTAAGCCAGGTGACAGAAGTCTTACTAATACAAGAATTTAACTTTTTTTTTTTTAAATTTTACCCTTTCAAGAAGTTATTTCTCACTAACAGCTGCCATCACTCTCTCACTTTTAGGATTTAAAGTCTGTCATTGGTTAATGCTCCAAGTAGCTTAACACTTCATTTAAATACAGCTTTGTAACTCCCAACAATTACAGGAAGTCCTGGTGGCTCGCTTCCAATTTCTCATGTTGGATAGATAAAATTCCTCAAAAGGAATGTTATTTTAAAAACAAACACAGGCAAGACCACCGGATTTGCAGCAATACTATCAAAGGAAAGACTTCAGTTCACAAACAGACTGGTCTAGTGAACTAACCAAAGAAGTTTTCCAAAGAATCAGAGTGCATCTCAAGGACCCCAGAGCATTTTATTAATCCAGTCAGACCACCTGTACCTTTCAAGAGAAAGAAAGCAGAGATTAACATCCCAAGGCCCAAACATCACACAGGGTTTAACTTCCAGTTTGCTTCTCTTGCCGGGAGACTATAAAAAAATCCTGGTTTACCACAGAGGAGCCACAGCCTTTAGAGCACAAGTACATAGGAACATCCTTAAAAGGCTGAGAGTACAAATTCCCTTAACAGTCAAACAAGAAGGCAATTAAAATATTACAGTGAAGTTTTACTTCAGAGATAAAACTGGAGAGCTTAAAAAGAAAAAACTAAACAAAAAAAACCCCTTGAATAACCACTTCAAACGATTCCATGATGGCTTGTACCTGCCCCAAACTTTACCAGGGCTTTTGGAGGCAGGGCCACTTAATTATCTGGCTGTCACTACCTAATTCAGTGGGCAGGTTCTTTAACACCAGAGTTAAGGTATAAACATTTCATGGCTTTGCCACAAACCAGAATAGCAATTAGCATGCAAATCATTTCTCGTAGATCAGACAAAATCCAGCCCCCAAACACAGTATGTGCTGCAGTGAGTGCTGGGGGGCGGGGGGGAATCAGCAATAACCCCCTGTCCCCAGTTCCACAGCAACATTTCACACTGCTCAGGTTGGACTCACCTTCTAATGTTTACTGATGTCATTATTTAAACTTTTTCTGTCAACATAGCTGTAAAACCACACAACTGGGATGTTTAGAATAGGATTTCAAATCTCAGCTTTAGGCAAGCTGGCCTGGGATGTTGTTATAAGCCCAACAAATGGTTTATGTGCTGCTCTGGCCACCAGAACAAGCCAGAGCTCTGAGCACTGAAATGCTGCTGCTGAGAAGGGAAAGAATAAGGCCTCTGTCTGCCCAAACAGAGGCAAGAAATGCTCAATTCCTTGGAAAGGGTGGGATGTCCAACATCGTTTGCCCATGTGCACGTTTTTGTGTGCTAGGAGTAGAACTAAGAACTGCAAAGTGTTCTTTTGTTAGCACAGTGTGATGTCCAGTGCAATTATGGAGGGGAAAAATACCCACCAGAGAGTCAGTGAAACCAGGCTCAGTTTTTCCTGTGTCCCAAGTTCCTCGCTGGTGAACTTTTGTACCCAATCATGACCTTTTAAGCCTCACAAACAGAGCTGGCCTTGCTGTTGTGCAGAAAAGGCGTTATGAGGCAGAGACATAGTTTGCAAGTAAAGCCTTTTTCTTTTTTTGGCTAAGAAAATAAATTCAGATGCTTAAAACAATTACTACTGTGCTCTTCAACAAGTGTCTTTAGCAGGAACAAAAAGCAGAGAAGATAATTGGCTTGAATAATGTGCTTGTACAAGCAGTTTCTTGTGACAATATTAGAAGTGTTAAGGCAACATCTAACATCTATTGCCCTGCTGGTAATGATAACAAGGGAAAACAATCCCATCTGGTATAAAACATGTCCTATTGAGCAGTTAGCTGGATCTGACATTCTACTACTCTACAACTGGGTATTGGTCAATCCAGAATGTTGAAGTTGTATTTATGAAGCTTTAATTAAAGTCTAAAAGGAATTAAGTTTGTATCAACATCTATTCAAATCTGAATTAGCTTCAGTGGTCCTCTGTTTCCCTTACCAGAAAATCCCTTCAGTGCACAACAAAAAGATAGTTTACTTGATCTATTCCTCTGCAGTTCTTCTAATTCTGCACTTACTTTGTGCTTTCCCCTCCTCAATATTAAAAAAAACCCCACCACACAAAACCAAACCTGAAAGAAAGCTTTCCTTGTCTAAGGAAGGTCAACTTTAAACATCTGCAACCAATTTATATGCTAAAAGTTATTCTTGCATCCCATTCCCCCATCCAATTAACTCAAAGTTGCCAAAGGGAAACAAATAAAGCCAATTCATCAGGCATATTTGGCATTTTAATGGTATCTCTGACTGGTTTAGCAGTCAAAAATGCTTTCAAAGTCTATATCTTTGCACCTTCTTCTTCAACCTCTCCCCACCCCAATTACTGCAATAAGTTAAACAACTCCATCATTAAATGAAAAGGAAGTCCAAAATTACAAAGAGTTCACAAGCACAAGTTCTGCCCCTGAGGTCTCTCCAAACCACAGGCAGGGCTAAATGGAAGATGTGATCCATTTGCTTTATGGTGCTGGCAGCAACAATATTTGCAGTGAAATCCCACACTGGCCAGAAAAGATCTTTGAGCTGCTACAAATGCACACACAGTTGACAAAAGCTGCTTTCTCCTCCAGCCTCAGCCCCACCACACATGGAAGTCTTTAACACTCCCTGCCAGCACCGAAGCAGCAACTTCAGGGATTTTTAAAATCCAAACAAACCACCTCCTTCAAAAAAATTACAAGAGGTAAAGTCTAGTGGGGTGATTTCTTCCTTCTATGTTGGACTCAGAGGAGAGCAGAGCGTGTTTCCCTTGGCTCTGCTCCTGACCGTCAGGTTTGGAGGCACCATCAGCTCCCCCCGGCTCTGCACTCAGTGACCAACACTGCATCCCACCAGTGCTGTGAACACAGGACTTCCCACCTAAAGCAAACACAAGGCCTCTGCTGAATTTAGCATTACCTCTTTTCAAACAAGAACGCCCAGCCTTAGTTTCCTAAGGCTCCTGGGTTCACTTCTCACCCTGCTTAGCCACTGAAGTATTCACTTTGGAAATGGAGAAGCTACTATTTAGGTACACATGGCATCATGACAAATCAGGCTGACACTACACAAAGGCAGAATATTCTACGTTTTATTCCTACCCATTTCACTCGTATTTACCTCCGTGACAGATATTTTCATGCTGTTTTCATTATTATTGCAAAATAAGGAAAATTATCTTAAAGTCTTGAAGTAAGGGAGTAGGGTGGTACATTTTTTGTGACCGTTATCCAATAATCACTGGAGATCTGACCAAAGACTGGTTGATTTAAAGTACCCACCCAGCAGTTTTCACTTGTGGGATCTTGATGTGAAGTTAGTAAAGTAAGATTCCATATTCAGTTCTAACACTTATATACAAGTTATAATATTCATGTCGGCTGTTAAAGTTTTCCAGGAGCATCACTGAATAAATTCAAGGGAATTTACCAGACCCATTCTTTCTGGTTACAGACACTTATAAATAACCAACAAATGCACCACTTACAGCAAGGTTTCCTCAGTATTTATGAGGACAGATTTTCTTTGCAGTTTCAGAGAATCAGCCCTGCAAGTTCAGAAGGCCCAGACAAACCTTTGTTCCACCAAGTGCACTGAACTCTCACTTGTCCGATAAATCAAGTATTTCTTACCTCTTCAGGTCCACTGTTGTGACACTGAACACCACTCCCTTCAGCCAAAGAATCATGAACAGCCTCTGGGAAAAAGGGCAGTTTCCTATGCTTTCCCCATCACTGCCAGCCTGCAGAAGAGAATACAGAATTAATTAGGAGGCAGGGCTGTGCCATCTCCACGTGCTCACCATCACTGAAGGATCTTCAGTTAAAGGCAGACCAAGCAACAAGTGGAATTTGCATATTTATGAAGTCAAGTAACCCCTTTACTTGTGATGTCCTCCAACAGCTGCTCAAGAAAGATGCCCACACAGTATTCCAGTCACCAAAGTTCTTTCACACTCAAGATGATCCAGCTGCCCTTGGCAGCTCCACATCTTCCTCGGAGCAGCCACACCTTTTGCTGGCAGTTTCCCCACATCAGTACTGTTCTCTGCTCTTTATGGTTTTTCCCTCCTCCTCCTGCAAGGCACAGCTCGCTCACTGCAGTTGTCTCCCCGCTGCTGCTTCGGTGTCCCCGTGCAGTGCTCCGGGAGCCCACTGCAGCCAGGAACTGAGACCCTTTATTGTGCTGCAGGTGTGGGGAGCAAAGACATAACTGTGAGTACATAGAGACTTCACTGACAATTAACTAATATTCCAAACCCATTTTTTATAGACAATTTATCAATCAGTCTTTGTCCTGCCACAACAAAGGTCCGTCAGACAGCAGCAGTAGCCCCTCAGGGCACCAAGTGATGGCATGGATCTCATGATTGCTCTGACAATGAAGCATGCATTGCTGAGTCGGAAAATTTTAGTTTTCAGTGGGCAAGAAATTAGGCACTGGAAACCTTGAATCTTGTCATAAAATTCAATCCTCCAAAGAGAAAACTGGTTCAGTACTTAAAGCAGCCACATACGTCAGATCTTGACACGTACTTTATATCAGATGAGTTTCAACGGATTTTGTTTATTATTAGAGTCCTTCCAAGAGTAATTTTAATCAGTACAACTCTCAAAACCTGGCCAATTCTTTCATCATTACAGTGTGAAGAAAGATTTTGCAAGTTAAGAGCAACAGTAGGATTTTCAAAGACCAGGACAATAATAAGTTTTTCAGTGAAACTATCTTAAATTCAGATAACTTTCAGATAAGGCTGAGTCTCCTTTAACAGTCGTCAATAAATACCAGGACACGAGGATTCAAACTCCTTTATTTTCCTGCAGCTTGTGGACTCATTTCTGCAAGTGTCCCTTCTGTCAGCTCTGACTATCCTTCCCGATACTTTGTTTGGGAGAATATATAGAGCTGGTTTTCTTCAAACCTTCATCAGTGTCATTAATGAAGACTTGAAAGAAAAAGGAAGTTGTCTTTCTGCCATAAATTTCCTTCTTTATCTTTGGAAAGTAAAGTATCAAACTTTTAGCAGATTAATGATTGTCTTAAAAGCTGACACAAGACTTCTCATATTCAGGAGACTAAATTCTAAAAGCATCACAAAAAGGATAAAACAGTCAGTTTGGTTACTCTGGGCACTCTGCTCTACACAAGCTCAGTACATGCAGCTGCTGCAAAGATTCCAGCTCCATGGATTCATGTGTTCCCACCTCGCCAGACACTTCCATGAAGATGACTTCACTCAGCACTGTGTCTACCAGCTGTGTTCTATGGACGTTAATATTTAACCACTCTGCTGTCCCTGCAGATAGCAGGGTGCGTATCAGCAATGCCCACCAGAGTTACATTACTGTGTTTACACTGAACACACACTTCCCACAGGTAAATCAAAGATTTATATTCTTTTGTTTGTTTTGTCATGTGCAAGATCATGTAAGTTTAACTTCAAAATTTACAAACAATGAATAGCATCTGCTTTTGTTTAAGCAAGACAGGCTTCCTGGCTTATTTGACTCAGAAATAAAGGATTACAGCCCCAAAACAGCCAGTGCTACAAACAAGACCTAATGCACTTTCAGAGCTGCAGCTGAACAGCTCGGCCGAGCACAGACTTTTCTGTCTCCAGTCAAACGTTTGTCCCACTTCTGCTCCAAAAAGTCCCAAGTTATTCTGAGCACATACTGGAAAAGGAATGCACTCAGAATGCCAAGAAACTTCTGGCTCCGGTGCTCTAGAGCCAAGGAATCCTGCTATGTAAGTGTTTGCCTGAGAGGCCCGTTTTCCATCTCCCTGTCTTTGATGCTCCGTCACCCAGAGCGGCTCCGTGCTGGGGCTGCACCATGTTCTCTCTCCCTCGGTCACCCAGGGCCTTCTTCACAGGGTCTCCACTCTGGGGAATGTTTCTGCACGACTCACTTCTGATTTTCCACGCTAGCACAGAGCTGTGCTGGCAGGAAACTCTAAACCTTTAAATGCTGCAAGAATATTCTGGCATTCTACACAACTTGTCATGCAGGGGGGTTAATCATATAACAATTGTGCTCGAGCCCATTACCAGAAGCCAGAAACTTGTCATTGCCTTGTCACTTAATTCAGGCCATAATATTCCAGGATATCTTCGGTGTCTAATCCTCATCACCATCAGAGGAAAGTAAACATTAAATGTTGACTTCTTTACACTAACGTCAGCCTAGGTTATTGGCAATACAACAAGATTATACTTATTCTATACCGAGAAGCTTTTTTATTTCAAATTCTTTCTAAAACCAGTCTAAAAATCTTTATTACTAAATAATGCAAACCTGCCCACAATTAAGCTAATTTTCAGTTCTGCCATTGCTCACTGAAGGACAAATACTCAAAAACTTCATCATATATCTACGTTTCTCTGCCAGGTTTTCACTAGTAGGGATTAGGACCAGACAGAAAGAAGTGCCAGCCCTCCCACAGCAAGCAAACATTGTATTTTTCACTTGTGTGTTACCCTCTACAAACTGGAATAAAAAACCTTCTGAAAAGGTGGCAAAACTGACCTTGTTAATTGTAAGATGTGGCACCAGAAGAGCTGAGCGAAAACACCACGGCACTCACCCTACAGTGTTATATGAGAAACAAACCAAGCTGCTTTTCAAATTAACTTAAGTAAGAAAGTTCCAATAAGAATGAGTTACACAGCACTAAACCAAACCAGTCTGCTCTGAGATGTCACCCTGGTTTATCACAGCCACAGTAAAAATACTGGCAACTCCCAATGCCAGGCAGCTCAGCCCATGCAAGAGTGCCAGCTACTTGGAAAGGGAAAAAAACAGAAAAAATCTACTTATTCCACTGTCTGGAAGTCTGAGCTGAGCTGATCCAGCCCATGCAGAAGCCACCTCCTCCCTTTCCGTTCCCCTGAAGCAGTGATTTCATTCAAATGAGACTGCTTTAAGAAAAAAAAGACAAGAAAAACAAAACCCCAGAGAATACAAGTAAAAATACATCTGTTTAAGTGGCTAAACAAGCTAAGGGAACAAAAAAACCCACCACATTTCAGTTGTGACATGTTTGCCTTTGCAGCTGCATAAAAATTAACCTAACTCCTAACACAAGAACCTGCACAGATCCACTTTACCCAGGTAGTGCTGAAGTTTATTGACAACTAACCGGAAAAACAGACAAATAAAGAAACAAGCAAGGGACACAAAGCCCTTGTTATGCAGTACAGACCTGAGACCCTGGAGAGCAAACCAGAATTCAAGACATCTTTGGCCCCAAAGGCCTACAAAATTGTTTCAAAGAGCACCAAGAAAAAGGCACCCACCACCAGTTTCCCAAACTGGATCAAATAACTGCAGAAATAACAGTAAAGTCAAAGTGCAGCTGTGAGCAATGTAATACAGTTCAGCCTCTGCCTAGAAAAACAAAAGGGCAGAACACTAGAAGACCATTTCCTAATTGATCCAAAACTGTCAAGGGAATCTCTCCCAGAACTGACATACCAGAAGTGGTAAAATACAAAGTTTGGATGAAGAGGGAAAAAAGCACTTTAGAAGTATCTCACAGAATACTTTTCACCCAAGACAACTACTGGAGCATTTTATTACACCACCAAGGAAGCCTCACTTCCCTGAGTAAGAAATCTGCCCTCTGCAAAATTTAGAAGAATAATGTTCCAACTAATGACCAGATTGGGGAAAATTAATGAGAGAGTATATTCAAATTTTGAACTCAAAAGTCTTGAAATATGTATCATTTTTAACAATAATAAAAACAAGACCTGCTGAGAAAACTACATGAGCAAACCAGAGTGATGCAAACCCATTGCCTCAGACCAGCAGATAACAATCAGTCTTGCATGTTTAGTGCTCATTCAAAAATTGAGTAATTAATAATAAGGATTACTGTTTTGAGAGGAAATGGTTTAAGGTAAACAAAGTGATTCAAGTGAAAAACCTGCAGCAATTCAAAGCTCCTGAGATAAAGGAGCAGAGCACACAGCAAGGAGTGGTCTGACGCTCCACACATGAAACACTGAAAAGGGTCTGGCAGTATCAGTCCAGCTCCCTGCAGCCTCGGCTCGGCCCTTTGTCTTGCCAAGCTGAATAAACAGGAGCTGCTTACTGAGGGGTTTCAGATAAGATGCAAAGAACGACATCCATGGAAGGACTGTGCCAGGGCTGCCTGGAACAGCGACCAAACCCCCTCCTGCTGCTCGGCGGGTCTCCTCAGGCAGGGCACAGGTGAGCTCCGGGGTGTCCTATGCAATCACTGCCCCTGCACACCAAAGCACATCTCAAAGGGTCTCGGTGTCTCAAACACTGACAAAGCATCGCTCCAAGAAGAAAACGGGTGACGAGGCAGCGAGGGGCAGAGACCAGGAGTGAAACAGGGTCTGCAGTACACAGTGTTCAGTTCCTTCTCAGGTCTGTGGTTTGGGAAGGGAGCTGGTTTGTGTTTTTACAGCAGGAACAGGTCAGGGAGCAAGCGAGAGTCAAGGCCCAAATGTGATGCCAACTAAATCCGGTCCAACCAGCTCTAACTCTTCCTCCTGTCAGCTCACCTTCCCTCTTGCCTGCCCAGGACAGGGCACAGCTGCTGCCCCAAACTCCATGGGAAAGCCTGTCCTTCTGTGAGGTGTCCTTGTGCCACCAGGCACATCAAATATGAGCAGGACATTTCAGCACACAAGAGTGGCACATTATAACAAACAAGGCTGATACTGCTGACAGCCTACAGAAGTTTACTTCAATGTGGAAGTGTGGAAAGGTTGTGTACAGGTACCTGACACATGCTGCTACACAGGATTGTCCCTTCCAGTTCAGTTGTCCTGGTAAGTGTAAAAGAGTACTGAAAAATCATGGTAAAATGGAAAATTTAAAGAAAGGTATTATAAGCATAAAGTAATGGAATTAAACACAGCCTCAGCCTCTGTACTATCCAAACACCTCAAGAGAACAGCCAGGCCAGCACAAACCCAGCAGCAACCTTGGACAACTCCTCCCAGCACGTTTGTTCTTCTCCCAACAGACACACCGACAAGAGTTCCAGCAATAAACATTTCATAAACGTGGCACAAACATCCTCTTGCTTTAATAATTAGCCAGTGTGAGCTGTTATCAGCACATGCCCGTGAAAGGTGAATGAAAAAGGCCTGGAAACCACCCACTGCACACCCCTTGCCCAACAGGAGTCACACAGGCAGAGGTGTGTAAGAACTGGGATATGCATCCCAGCTGAAGGGTGTGGACCACCTCGTAAAGAAAAAAATGTCCACACACAAAGAGGACAGAATAATGAAGATTTTAAATGTTCCCCCTTGGACATTGTTTTTCTTGACCTCATCTTTCCATGAGAGTTCCCATTTGGCAGAGCTGTTCAGTATCTAACGCGCTCCCAGTTCGTTCACTTCAGTTCCAAGTGCTCATTAACAGCTGACATTTGTCATGTTTATGAACCAACTCGCCTCTACAAGTTTTTCTTAACAGAGAAAAAACTGCTGCACATTTAAAGTTCCATGTCAACCTCTTCAAAAGAGACAGGAGCAAAGGCAGGTCCCCAGACAGCTGCAGGCTGCTGCTCTCTCAGGTGTCACAGGCCCTGTGTATTCCACCTGATACCACAGCACAGCCTTTTCTTAAGCACTTTGAAACCTATTCTACACATTTATTGCTAAAGTAAGTTAAAAAGTCACTAAAGATTCAGTCTGAGAGCAAAATAAGCTTTAAGCAATCATTAAGAAGATTTATTCACACTATTAATGTCTCTGACAAGCAAGCTAACTGCTGTTAAGAAGATTTTAAATAAAACACCCAACACCATTCTCCTCACCTCCAGGGGCAGCAGCCTGGCACCTCATATCACAGGCAATTCAAATTCACCTTTGTTGCTTGTGTGTGTTGTCAGTGGATGAGCACAGAGCATCACCCCTGCGCTGCTTCTGTGTGATCTTGTTCTCTTACTGCCATTATAACTGAACTGCAATGTGTTTCCCCAACACCTTTATTGAAAAGGGTAACTTTTTTCATAAAAAATGTGACAAAATTAGCAAATCCCACATTATGTGACATCTAAAATAATGAAAATGTCTTTCAGGAAAGAGTGTACATTCATTTCCAAACTGCACAGCTGACCTCAGAAAGCTCCAAATTAAGCTTTCAGCAGCTGTATCTCTGTCTTTCTTCACATGAACTACACTGAGCACTGTAACTGCTTTATTTGACTTGTAAAAGGAAATTTTTAAAAGGCTTGGTAACACTGTACCAGGTCAGACTCATCACAACCACCACACACTCCCAAGCTCATTTCTATCAAACAGCTTAAGCCATTGCTGCTGCCTCAAATAGCCAGTCCTTTAGGAAAAACATAGGGAAAATAGGGAAAAAAAGCATAAGGTCAGTGTTCATACCTGGAATTCACTAAAATACAAATAGCCCAAGACAATCAGTCTATATTTGCCATAGGCTGATTGACATCAACCCCACCCTGGGAAAAGCCAGCCTGAGTTACCACTGTCTCTTCATGAGCTCCATCACCTTTGTGCCCTTTGCATCAATCCAAGTTCCACAGCAGCTGAAATTCCTTTAAACTGAAAAAGCTTAAAAAAATTAACTGAAGTTCCTGCATTTACTTGAGATCTGGCAATTACAGCAGGGAAAGGAATGTTTATCAGCCCATTCAAACAGCCTCTTAAGTTATTACCTTTCTGATAAGCCCCACCGTGTCAGACATTTGACTGGAACAGCAGCTGACCATTTTGGGAGGATGGTATTTTTAGCCCTGTGATGTTGTTCCTAATGAAACAATTACCAGACTTGTCTTGCACACTTTCCTGCAGATCTTGTTCATTGCCACCCAGTTTTCACTGTCAAGCTTTTAGAAAAAGCTGTGGGATCTTCATGATGTATTAAAGTAAGTTCACAATTGAGCAGAAATTAATTAAGCCCTTCTAGTTCTTTGGAGAACAGAAATTATCCCGCGTTCATCCTCTGGGAGAATCAGACAAAGAATCAGAACCAAAACCTGCATTAAATACTAACCCCCGTTTTCTTCAGTGAAGAAATGAACTTAATGATATGAATACAAAATCCTGGGATTACAGTGAACAGACACACACATGCCACTTCCTGACCTGGCACAGGAAAATTGAATTGTTCTCTAATGGCAGAAGCCTGGCATCTCTGCTGGCCCTTCAACAGCAAGACCTTTAACAGATCATGTTGGAACAAATCTCCATATGATCAGCAGGGCTACACTGACTAAAATTTGCTGTGTAACAGCTTGGCACACTCTTGCAGTATTCTAGCACTAAACTGGAGACAGACAATTAACTATACAGGAATAAGGGGTTATTTTATAAATGCCTAGAACTTGCCTTTGGCTATCTAGCATATAAACCTGAAATGGGCACTTCCTATGACAATGACTCTCTCTCCCCAGACTTATTGAATTTGTTAATGAAGTCCAGTGTGTGCTTTGGCTACAGCCCAAGAGACCTAATTCCAAATCTCCCCCATCAAATAACAAAGCATCAAAATTATAGGAAAGAACTGCAGACATCATCACTGGGGCTCAGAAGACCAAGTAAAATTTCTATCTTTGGCATTTAAGAGTTTTTCAAATGAACTTCTGAATGTGCATGATTTCTGCAGGACAGAAAAACAAAGAATTGTGTTTGTGGTATTTTATAACCTAATTCAGAGAGTGAAGGGGAGCAATGAGGAAGGCAGATCAAAAGGGAGGAACGATCCAGAGCTGCCCCACACAGGTCATCCCAGTCACCAGTCTGACTGGGACCAAACCCCACCAGGGGCAGGAGAGCCCAGAGGAATTTCATGTCCAAGTGTCAACCCACAAGCTGCCACCTGGGAGCCTCAAAGTGCTGGCAGAACAAGGGATACAGCTCAACCCACAACTGCCTCCAAACCAGACTGCGAACAGCAACGTCCACAGAGGAACGCACCAAGGAACAGAGAAACTGCCCAAAATCTCCACGATCACCCAGAACTCACTGCAGTTTTGAACCTGTTCCCCTCCTGACAGCACATTCAGAAGCTCTGGAAGGAAAAAGATTACCAAAGACCCAAACTGGGGCTGGGAGATGGGAGCCAAGTTCTGCTGTTCCAGAGCAGCACTTCCTCCTCTGGGACACTGCCTTATCTCCTGCAGCTCCAGCACAGCACAGCTCACCAGGGCAGCTACCACAGCACTCTGAAAGGCTACAGAAATCTACTCATGCTTTGCTTTGCTTTTATTTTTAGGTAAAACCACCTAAAAACCTATTTCCTTCATTTTAGAAAAGCAGCTCTCCAAAGTAGAGAGCAGCAAACTCCAGCCAAAATAGTAATGTTCCAACAGAGCCAAAAAAGCCTGAAGCAGATCCAGTAGCCCTGACTGATCTCATTAGCTCTTCTCATGAAAATATACAGATATGACTTCACTCCTGGATTACACTTCTATATTTAGTTTATACCTAATATGGATATTCAGTGTTCAGAACTAAGTCATTTCCTTTCCTCGTGTAAGTTCCTTGCCCTTTGTCTGGCAAACAATACAAGGAATAAGTTTGAACCTACAGAGAACTCACACACAAAGACATTTGTAATTAATAGGGTTTAGCTTGTTTTTCACTTCAGCATAAACAAACACAGCCCTAAAAATCAGATTGTGCCACAAATGCATTTGACCTGAATTAAAAAACTCTTAACTACTCAAAACAAGTTTAAAAAAATTAAGTATTATCTTTTTCTAGGGCAAAATATTCTAAATAAAGGATTTAAAGCTCCTGGAGTCAAACCTCTATTTAAACTCCTATGAAGACAGTCAGTTTGGGTTTGGGTGTTGTAACTGTTAAAACAAACTCTTAATACCACAAGTGAGCACCTAGCACCTATTTTAAGAGTGAAACTGTATTATTGCACACTGAACATCATGCAGGAAAAACCCAAACCTGATTAGGACAGTAAGCTGTTTGTTAGAGGTTATTTACAAAGAACTTTAAAGATAAAAATCAAATTAGATGGATGTCAAGAGAGATGTAAATTATTTTTCCATGGACTGTCAATTTGCAACCAACCACCACCTTAATTAAATTTTGTTGTCTTAGACAAACTAAGTGTCTACACTGGCAAACAAAAACCACCTTTTTTTAATCCCATGCTGTGTAGTTAAGGCTTTGTAGAATTGCACTACTCAGTTGACTCTCAGAGAGAATAAGAAAACATCTACCAAGAAAAAGGCAACAAATCCAATTACTGACAAGTACAGCTATCTAGTCTTAAAGCTAGTTCTTGTGGATTTTTAAGTGGTATGTCCAGCCCAGCCAGAACTTGGAATTGCTGTGGGCACTGTTATAAAAGCACGTAGGCCTTATGTTCGTCACTTCACAATAAATGTCTCGTTTAAAGAGAATCTGAACATGCTTACACTGCCGAGAAAGTAACAGTCCCGGACTGTCCTTGTCCTGTTTAGCTAATGAACACTTCTAAAAAAATCAACCCTTCGAGTCCAAAAGTCACTTTCCAGAGCACATAGCTTACTGTTTAGCCAGAAGTTCAAGGAATTCCCAAATTAGATTCTCCCAAACACAGATTTCTGTAAGGGACAACTCAGTCTCCAAAAATCCCCAAGTGCAGCTACAGAACCAATCACTTCTCTGCTCACCCTATTCCAACTGACAGTCTTAGTCCTCAAATAAAGAACTCTTTCCGTCCACAAGATGAGGTCAGGATAACCAGGGAAGGACCAGACAGGGACACTGAGTCACTTCAGCCTGGGAGGGTAATGATTACTAACTTCTTAGGATGCTAATACTGTCACAGTGCTGCCCACTGCCAGATTACCAGACCTCCCACCCACTTCCTACCAGTGAAACCCAGTTTATGTAAGTGTTCCTTCTATCTCCACGTTACTTCTCAACAATAAACTATCTTTATGCACAGACAAGACTCCCTTCAAGAGGATTCTCATTCTCTTCATGTATCTCCACCAGAAAGCTGGTGCTCCGTAAGGTCTCCCCTGCTTTGTGAATTCCTCACCACACGCACCCCCAGTCACTGACTGACACACAAAAGCACCAGGACAAGGCTCAGATCCCCTGACTTTCCATAGCATCCAGGTCCCAAAGCTTGTCTCGCAACAAGTGCTCTGACACACAGGCTTTTCCTCCCCTTCAAGCCCCCAGTACACACCCTGAGAAATCCCAGCTGGGAAAACTGAGGACAGATTTGTCTTTTATAGCAGTGTGTTCCAAGAATGCATCTATGGCATAGAACACTTGTCTGAACCACGGAGCGAGTGACTCACAAGCACCACTGCCCATGACTGTACAGCCCAGGATGACCCACAGCCTGCCAAGGGCCAGGAGCTGGAATTTGGCAACTCAGACAGTTTTCAGACTCCTTTAAGGGGAAAAGGGGGAAAAGTGTGTCAAGTGTTAAAGACCCATTTCAGCTGCAAAGTAAAACACAAGTTCTCTTGACAATCAGAGCTGTCTAGATGTGTACCATTGGAAAGGGGAGGATGGATGCCAGGGAATACAACCATTACTGCTGCAGTGTGCTCAGAAGCAATTTCTGACTGCACTCATCTGTGTAACCCCTTTGGAAATCACTGCTAGGAGGCTTTAAGCTCACTTACCAGTGTTTAGCAAAAAAATTAACATTTACACGAGACCATCTCTGTACTTTTAACAATACTGTACCAAGAGCACCGGTTTCTGTATTAGCAATCAGATTCAAATCAAAAAGCCAAGGATGTCTGTGGCTGTGAGAACTTTCCCAAGCAGAATTTAAAGGAATACAGTTTGCTGGGCAAAGAAGGAAAAGGCCTGATTTATAACCACTGAACACAGGATACAACAAGATGGTCATGCCTCAGTTTATAAAGGGCTCCTTTACAACACTCCAGTGTCTGTCACAAGAAATAAGCCTCCCACGGCATTTTGCTGTCTATACCAAATACATATCAAAGGCAGGCTGAGGAGGTTCTCAGGTGCTGAGGTTATTACATCAAACCCTCCAAAGGATGATCTGGTACGTAAGGAGGAAACTTATCTAATAAGATTATCAAGCAACAAGACTGCCAAGCCTATCTCGGAGAAGCAACGCTGCACGTCTCTAGTCCTGTTTTTCCCTTGTATCAATGTGCCTATAAATTGTACAGTATAGTAGGTGAAAAAAGGGGAAAAAAATGATGACAAACAAGACCACGGGATGGTTTGTTATAAACCAACATACAGCAGCTATAGGACTGCAGAATGACACATCAGAGCTTAGGTAAGGGAATGAGCAGTGTGAGACAAAGGCAGACCTGAATCCAGGGAAATCAGCCTCCGCTGGCCCAGCCCTGAGCTCCCGTCCAGCCGGCTGCTGGAGATGCAGATCCACACAGCCCCTTCCTGCCACGGCTCCAACTCTGAACTGAACAAAACAGACCTGGGGCCCGGAAGACAAACACTTCACCTGCCAAATCTCTGTTTAATTCAGATATACAAAAATGTAGACAAGCTGCTGTTACAATCACTGGGGGTGTTTCAGAGTGGGGTATTTATGAAATGTGAGATCATAGGGGCTTTTCTACTGAATGTACAATTCACAGGTAAACAAACAGTATACACTATCTGATTTTCAAAACAGGTGCCCAATTTTGCAATGACATTTGAAAGCTGCCAGAACTCCAAGGTCTAATTAATTTGCAAGTATACACACGTTACCCAGTTGAGAGAAGAGTACCTTCCTCAACAGTTACCTACACGTACTCTAACCCACCTCATGCCAGCAGACTGTGAATTTCTTGTTTGTTGAGCCTGTTGGTTTTCTCCTGAACTTGTTGACCCTGTGTGTCTTCATCTCCCTATTAGAAGAGGATGCAATCCCTGACTGCCCTCCACAACACCAAGGGCTGGGCTTTCAGCAGCTCCATCCCCATCTCCTCTGCACACTCCCTTAAAGAAGCTGCACAAGTAGTTTTGTAACTCTGTCCTGTGATTTCCACAGATGAGTTGTTCTACTTGACCAAGTCAGTCCACCACACTTTTTATTTACAATAAAATTCCACACACGATCAACCAAACTGCAGCTATTATTACAAGTGACCTACACGAGCTGTGCTCAGATCACAGTGCTCCAGTTGCAGCGAGCACATTCACTACAATGCAGCCTTCACTACTCTGAAATGGCACTAGGGCACAGAAGAATATTCCTGGTAGACAATGGAAGTGGGCCTCCCTCATGAATATAACATGCAGACATGCAAGGAAACTAAATGAAATCAGATACATCACTAGTTTCTCCTAATCAGCTCTCAGGAGAAAAGACTTGAAAAATATTTACAGTCTGTTTAAAAGAGACCACAGGCAGCCCACCGGCTCTGTAATGAAAAACTGCAGCAACTACTCATTGTGAGACCGAGGAACAGATCAATCACCCCTGCTTCAGCACTGTAACATATTTTCCTACCGAAGTACCCTAATTCTGCACGTAGTTATCACAGACTATGAAAATACAAGTTACAGCACATCGATACACTGTCTTTTGAGGAAAAAATCCCTTTGCCGGTGACAAACAGCCCTGTGTAGTTATTCATAACTGAAACCCAACCATGTGTGTGCTCCTCCCCATGCTGTGCCCATCCTATTTTGTTACTGATTACAATTTAATGAGGTTCAAACCCAATGTCTTGGGCACAGAGCCACACCGTTTCTCCTGCTTCACAGGTTTGTTTCTCAAGCTTTAATCCGTACCTTTGTTTCATCTTAGTCTGGCTGCTACAATCCTTTGTGCTCAGGTCATACAGTTACCGCCCTTGGGCCGCAGGCGTTTGGCAGAGAGCTCGATTTTGGTCAAGAAGCCTTTCCACTACCTCTACCTGAAGAGCTTCGCTGACTAAGTGCCCAGGGAGAACCAAGATCCCAGATGCTGCTTGAGAAGTGATCAGCTACGCTGAGAAATACTCAGGAAATTCAGATTCTTTTTCTACATTGCAGCCACAACCAGGTGAAAAACTGCAACAGACAGTGAGCTTCCCATTTCCAAGGAGAAAAAAGTGACTACAAATCTAGTGCTCCTCTAGACAGACACTATCAGTTTCATTCAATAACCACACTCTGCTTTCATTTTCTGAAGTGACCATATAAATGAGTCAGAAAATGTAAGACTTTTACTGGCTTTACAAAATACTGTCCTGATAAATCCTTAACAGCTTCAGTAAAGTGTGGGACAGGCAGCACCGCCCAGGGAAACAACTATTTTGGTCTGCTGGGGCGAGGGGAGGCTGCTCTTCCTCTAAAGGATTTTACAGGGAAATAACCTTTACCTGGAGATCATGAAGGCAGACCAGAATAACTTCTTTTTTTAACCTGAACTTCATCCTAAAGGCAGGCAGCACACAGTGTGCAGCAGTCCACAGCACTGGGAAAAGGCTTTCTTGAGGGAGAAACAACTCATTGATAATCCCAAATTCAGCCTCCTTAAACCCATGCCAACAAAGAAATTTTAGCAGAAAGGGACAGAAAAATGTCACTGATTATCCTATTTCATATAGTCTCAATCTTTATTGGTCCAATTCTGATTTAATCAGAATGAACACATCTTTCTCAACTATTTTTACAGCTTCTTCCATGCCACTCCTCATGCATGAAATGCTCTCTTTAAACACACCCACAAAGGTTATTTCCCCTGCCCCCAAATCCTTCTGCCATCAATCACTGCTCTAAGTTGTTTAAAAATAAGAAGAAATAAGCCAACGAACTTTTGGACAGATAAGTTGGCATGTTATATTAAAGAAGTACTGCTATAAATAATTCAAAATAATCTGTAACTTAATTGATGTAGTTTAAGTTCTAACCTCTACACTAAGAGCCTAAACATTCTGACTAAAATCAGGTCTGGAATCCTCCACTGCTTTCCCTGGGTCCCGTTACTGCCTCTTGATACTATTAAAAAGTATGAAAGGGGAAAAATTCAACATTTTTAAAGTGTCATTTAAGAAGTAAAATCTATACTGAATAACTTATTTTCAAAGCTCTACCTAGTCCGCTGGAAATTTCCATGTTTGTCATCGTGGCTTTTATACAAAGCAATTCCCGAGATCTCAGATGAAGAGATCTCCGATTTTCTCACTGCAATAGAAAGAAACTTCATCTGAAGAATTTAAATACTTTCCTACAGAGGCTTTCATTAACGGGCGTTTAAGCACAGAAAGAGATTAACACCAATAATTCCGTGCACTTTTGATATAAAGTAAAAGCAAGATGCTGCATCACCAGAGCCCCGGAGGATGCAAAATATTGCATCATACTACAATAAATGAATGCAAAACATGTGGAGATACCATATGGTATCTTCGCCAGATAAGGGCAGTACAACACACGCTCATTCTTCTGGTTCGGGTGAAGAGCGGGCGATGGTTTCTGACACAAAAGTAGACTTTCGGAGCGGTAACTCGTGCTTTGGGCACCCTCTCGATGCCCCGGGGCGCTCCCTCCGCTCCCGGGGGAGAATCTTCCAGCAAACACACCCGGCCCGAGCCCCCGGAGCAGCAGGGCCTCTGTGCGCCCGGGGGGGACCCGGAGGGGCCGGGGGAACGAGGGGGGACCCGGAGAGCCCCAAAGAGCCGGGGGGGNGGGGCCCTCCCTCCGCCCCCGGGGGAGAATCTTCCAGCAAACCCCCCCGGCCCGAGCCCCCGGAGCAGCAGGGCCTCTGTGCGCCCGGGGGGGACCCGGAGGGGCCGGGGGAACGAGGGGGGACCCGGAGAGCCCCAAAGAGCCGGGGGGGACCCGGAGGGGCC
>VWZF01001992.1:385501-406917 GCA_013396755.1 Sclerurus mexicanus
CATGGCTGAGGGGACATTGCTGAGGGGACATGGCTGAGGGGACATGGCTGAGGGGGCAGAGCTGAGGGGACAGAGCTGAGGGGACAGAGCTGAGGGGGCTCCGCTGGCCATGGCGAGTCCCCTCCTGGCCAGGCCGTCCCCGCTGTCCCCCCGATGGCTGCAGGGACAGCTCCCCGCCGGCCCTGGGCAGGGGCAGGGGCAGGGTCCGATGACCCCCGTCAGGCCGGGCTCATGCTGTGTGTCCCCACCTGCAGGGAAAACCGAGATGTCCACAAATGCAGAAACTCCCCCTCACGGACCCGCCACGCCGGAGCAGCACGAATGGCTGCTTTCCTGGCTCAGGGAAAAAAAACATTCCGAGAGGTAGGAGAGTCTCCAGCCTAGTTTTTCCCTCACTATTAAGGTCAGCCATGGGGAGCCGGATAGAAAAAATGTGCGGGAGGGCCGAGTGAAACATCGGAATGAAATGGAACTGTGCTTTTTCCAGTCTTTTCACCGAATTAGCTTGGCCTGGGATCACATTTTCCCCATGCGGCTCCCAGGCCGCGGGAACAGAGCGGCCTTTCTTCCCCGGCACCTCCGCCCTCGCTCCCGGCCCTTCCCTTCTGCAGGAGCCCCGATGGTTTGTAATAGTCTGAGCCGGCTGCACCTGGACGTCTGGGCCGTGGGATCCCCGAGCTGCCCGCGGTGCCTCCCCGCAGCTGCCCTGCCGCTCCGGTGCGTCTGTGACCCGGCGCTGGAACCAGCTCCCTGTAATTTGTACCCAAATCCCTCCCTGCAGCCAGCAATGGCTCCGCGTGCAATGGTTACCAACGGAGCACTCGCTGCTAATGGCAAAACCTCCTTCTCTCCAGGGCGTTTTGCTGCCCTCAGTTCTGCATAACCAGATGTCTTTACGCAAATACCGTCTTTGAATGCCCTGGAATTCATCTGGAGCAGGAAAAACTGCTGTCAGCCCCTCTCTGGAGCTGATAGGGCTGTGCTGCTGATGTGACAAAGTCCTCATTCCCATCCCTGCAGCTCCTATACAGTCTCAGCTCCCCGGGAGCCAGCGGAATATTCCTTTCTGTTTGTTTTACAGAGTCCAAGGAATCTCGCTGATTCATGGGGTGGGACAGAGTGGAAACCGGTGTGTCACCGTAACCAAGCCAACGTGGGAGCACGGCAGGACTGTGCCAGGAGCCTCCCTCAATAACTGCCCATTGCAGCCTGTACCACAAAGGACATCCCCACTGTCCTTGGAATGTGGGTGGGATGGAGGGGAGGGAAAAAAAATTCCCTTAAATGGAAGTGCCACAGAAACATTCAAACATCCATCAATCTTGGGCTTTCCATTCACTGTTCTGCATGGCAGAGTAAGAAATTTGCACCATTTGGGCCAAATGTCCCCAGTAGATTGAGGAGCTGGTTTAATAAGGGACTTTTCATTGTGAGGCCATTGCAGCACATGGCAGGGAAAGTTGTATCCTGTGTCTGGTGGGAAAGGCAGGAGCTGAGTCCTTTTTCCAGGATAAGGAACACTGAGCCAGGTACTCCCCACTCCGCTGAACGCTAAGCCTTCCTCTCTGCTTCACCCTCCTCCTCCACCACAAGTTTGAAAATCACAGGGTTTTGTAAAACTTGAAATCCTTTACCAGCCTCCCCAAAGCACAGACCCACCTCCCTGGGAAAAGGCAGTGGTTTAGCACAAAGAAACAGCTCTCCCACAGTGCCCATAAAGGTGGGTGTAGAGCAACAAATTTGAGGTCTGTGAGGCACTCGGGGCCTTTTTATGTCTCACCAGCCCTACAAAGGAGCTGCCAGGGCTGTTTTTCCCTCAGCACCACTGCATTTCTCCTCTAACAAAAGCGCTCCCATGCTGTTACCTTGCAGAGCAGCTAATAGCTTGTTTCATTTATACCCAGCTGCACCAGCCGCGGCTCTTGTTTAATACCTTTTCAATTATCTTACTTTTAGATGACATTTGCTGGGTTTCCAGCTGCCACCTACCAAACCCCTCACAGTCCCCATTCAAATGAAACCTCTAACGATGCTCAGAACAGGTTTGAAGACTGAAAGCTCTCCATTCTTTCCTAGTTCAGTAATTGCTGCTTATATTATTCTGAAAGATTTATTTCTTTCATTTGATAATACTTAATTTGTCCAAGCTTTACATACTAAACCACCAGTCCTCCTAACAATCCATAGAGAAATGAGTATCACCCACCTTAACAGTGGTGAGGAATGAGTCAGGAAAGTTCAGTGACTTACTCAAAGCTAAATTTGCACCGAGCCAGGGAGTCAGAACAAAGCAATTCTGGCCCCCCACCTGTGCTCAGTGGGTCACTCCCTCGATATTATTTTATGCTGCACTGAGGAGGTTCATTTCCATTTGGCAGAGCAGCAAAACAACGTATTATTGTTTCACTTCTCCAGCACTTTTGGCCTTTCTGCAGCAATTTTCCATCTCAAAGTTTCCAAGTGCTTTTGAAACTGGAGGCATCAGATGTTAAAGATAGCAAAGCAGGCATTCTCCTGCCCTGGTCCTTGCTGTTTCATGGGTGGAATTCGCTGCCACATTGACCCTGGGGACTCAAAAATGGGCTTTTATTTCTAGAGGGAATTTTTCAGGCACTGGAGGAGCTCAGCACACAGGTCAGCGGGACCACAGCATGAACATCCTGGGTTTTAAGCATAATGAAAGTGCTTTGAGAGGAAAGGTGCTGAGGAAGTTTGGGAAGGCAAGAAGTATCCAGTGCTGGCTGCAGCTGGAACTGAGAGCCTGTCCTGAGCCCGGGGTTCATCAGAGCTCTTTAAAGCAATGGTGGATGAAGCTGTGAGAAGAACCTGCCCACAGACACCTATTAAAAGAAAGACAGGAACGACACACCCTGGTTTAAAAATACCAGCATTCTCATTCCAATGCTAATTTGGGATCCTGGGCTGGGATGCTGCAAAGTCCTCCCCTGGAGACCTTCAGTGGAAGGGCAGCAACCACAGGCCCAGCCCACATGTCCCAGATGTTCTGCTGAGCTGGTGCCCCCTTCACAGAGTAACTCCAGGAGCCCCAGTTTCCTTCCTCTCATCCAGGCACTGAGCAAGATCTTGGCTCCATCCATCACCTGCCACCTTGGCTGGCCCATTCTGTTATTCTTTCCCATGTGCTGAGCAGAGTTTGGGTTTGGAGCTGCTGGGAAGGTGTGAGCCTGCCAGATTTACAGGCAGCGCGGGGGAAATCAAACTTCTGCTGGTGTCAGACTGTTTGCAGTTTGCTGTAGTTCCCATCCAGCTGTCCCTGGATAGCTCATTTCCATCCGGGGCGGATGCCAAACTTCAGCATTAGCTGCAGGCTCAGGACTGGAGTGAGCAGCTGAGGACACACCACGTGGGACCGGAGCAGCATCTGCCACGGGTGAAACATCCCCCAGAAAACAGCTCTCTGCTGTGGGCTGAGGCAGAACTACAGGAGCAGAGGATACACTCCATGTCATTATGTGGGAAGTTGACTTCATCCCATAATTTCTGGGTCACTCCTCTTTTCCACGGTCCAAGTTAACACCACTGCAAGCGCAGAGGCTGGAGAACGAAATGTTTCTAGGAAATGTTCATCAAGAACTTTTAGTGGCAGTAATTGCAGTCAGAGTCATTTAACAATCAATGTACTTGCCATGCTTTTTTTTCCCTTCCCTGGTTACTGGCATATGGGCCTTACCCCGGGGAGCTGGATGGTAATTAATGCATTTTGCGGTTAAATGTTTGGACTCGGCATCTCCCGGCGCCCGAGGAGAAGGGCCGTGGACAAAGCAGGCATTGTCTGCAGGTTTCCCTGCTGCCTTGGGTCCCCTCCACGGAGGCACCGCGGGGGCAGGTTTGTGGGAACACTGACACAGGCAGAGTTTTCACCTCACTTCCTTTAGTGCAGCTGAAACCCTGGGGAAGTTAAACTGCTTGTCATCTCCCTGTGTTTGGAGGAGATCTCCAAGGAGGGGCAAAGGAAAGTTAGCTCTCAGGACCACCTAGACAAGAGGAGAATTGAATGCCCGACTCTGCCCTTTCAGCAGGAGGCTGTTGCCACGCTCTGCTCGCCTTGCCGGGGATTCTCACTGCCCTACTTTCCAAATCCAGATATTGGCCTGTTCTCTGCTGTGAGCATCAGGAAACAAAGATTTTGGCTTCCCTTTTTGTAAAAAGTGACCTGGAAAGGAGCAGGAGGCAGAGCTGGAGCCTCAGCTGCTGTGAAGGGAGCTGGGAGCAAGTCTGAGTGCTGAGAAACGTCCCTGGCCACATCCCCACGGCAGCACTGTGCAGATGCACATGAACAAGTTGTTCCTTCAAGAAAAATCAAAAATCCATTGCAGATGTGGTTTGAAAAGTTATTTGGGGGGAAAAGAAAATAAAAAAGTTTCCTGTGCCTCATTAAAATCTATATTTCCCCACCTTTACGTATAGAAGTTGCCCGAAAGTAAATAAATCAATGTATTGGCTGTTTTCTTTTAAGGTTTGTCTCCAGGTGATTCAAATAGCTGGACTGATAAAGTGATTTCTCTAAGAAAAAAAACAAACACTACACAACCTGCTTCTCCCAAAATAACAATGCTGGGTTTGCCTGGCTGTGGTCGATGAAGTGGTTAAATCAGCCACACTACCCTGAAGTGCAGCAATCAAACGCCACAACCGAGGTTTCCTGCTGAATTTCCATCATCTGAAAAGCCTGGAAGTTGCCAGGAGCTCCTAATGAACTCGGTCCATTAGATCCCAGCTGGGTTTCAACACCGTGGCCTGGCTTCTGTCACGAAGCTCGCTGTTTGATGTGGGGTTTTAATGGTCTGCAGGTTCTGTCCCCCCCGGGGCAGGTGGGTGTGCAAAGGCAGCCCCGGCAGCCTCCGTGCCCTGGGGTTCCTTTGTGTGTGCACAGGCAGGGGGAGCAGCAGCCCCTCCCCAGCTTCCCTCCCCCCTGAACGGATCTGCAGGGGATCAGCCCAATTACAGTAATGACACTGAGACGGTGTATCCTCTCTCTGGGCTGAAGGGCAACATCAGAGAGAAAAAAAGCAAAGCGAAAACTCAAATCCAACATCCAAATCTCTTTATCCCCACATGGGCTTGATCCAAATATTAGGGAAAGATTCTTCCCTGTGAGCATGGAGAGGCCCTGGCACAGGTTGCCCAGAGGAGCAGTGGCTGCCCCATCCCTGGAAGTGTTCGAGGATGGGGCTCTGAGCAACCTGGTCAGGTGGAAGGTGTCCCTGCCCATGGCAGGGGGAGGAACAAGATGAGCTTTAAGGTCCCTTCCAACCAAAACCATTCCGTGATTCTGTGATTCTATCAGCGTAGGCACCTGATAATCCATCCCGATTTATGGCAAGACTGTCACCTTCAAAAATACCACCCACTCTGTTTTCTTCTCACTGCTCACATTCTTGGCTCCACAGCAAAGCATCAAGCATGGCGGAAACCTCTGAAGAGAGTATGTGGCTACTTTCTGCTCCTCAGTGGCTACTGAACCTGTGCAGCTGAGGAAGGTGTGTGGTGCTACCTCACACCAGCAAGAGGAGGGAGAGAACAAAGCAAACAGCTCGTTTGAGGCCCAGGTGAAGATGAGTCCCTGTCACTCATGTCCTGCCCCAGGTAAGGAAAACCTCCCTGCCCTGAGCCTCAGACCTGAACGTGGTGCTGAGTGAACACCCTCCTGCCGGCGGCACAGCAGCCCTTTGTGCTGAGGTGCGTTTGGGCAGCCGCCCCTCCCGTCTTTTCCCCAGGCTCTGGCTGCTCCCAGCACTAAGCCTCCAACATCAGACAAGGGCCCACTAAATCCCTCTGCAGATTAGGTAGCTCTCAGAACGACCGAGGGACCCAAATTACCTCCCTGGGTGCGTTTGCCCCTCAAGGCCTGGCAGGCAGCAAGACACTGATGTGACTTTTTAACTGTCTTGTTATCACATCAGGACAGCGGGATTATTGGAGCCCTACAAAGGAGCCTGTAAATGGCAGGCAAAGCCATGGGAGCAGGGTAGCATTGCCCATGGGTGAGGGCTCAGGGAGCACCAGGCGTGATCCTCCAGCAGCAATGTGGAATTACTCCTGCAGAAACACGAGTCCTCCCAGCTCAGCCCCACACCTCCACTGAGGGACCTCGTGCCCAAGCTGTGCACCACCACGGAAACATCCCAGCTCCCTGGAGCTTTCCAGGTGGTTCTTTGGGCAATGTCCACATCTAAGATGAATTACGTCCATCACAAGGAACGAAGTGAACACCCCTCCTGGAGCCAACCTGCTCCAGACTAATGGCGTAAATGCTGATCTGACTCAAGCAGGGACATGATGAATGTGAGGTTTATTTCCTCCTATCTGAGTCACAGCAGAAGGAGCCAGATTTTTTTCAAAGGACTGAGGAAAGAAAAGGAAACATGACCAGGACAAGAAGCCAAGATTTCTCAGTTCTACCAGGATTTAGAAATAATCTCTTTGATAAAATTATTTGCATTGCAGCAGCACGTAGAGAGCCCCAGCCCTCTAAACATGGCACAGAAACTCCCCCACCTTCTCTAAACCTCGCAGCCTGAGGTGGCACAGCAGTGCCAAGGCAACGACGTCCCAGAGTCCTGGAGTGCCCACAGCAGGACAGAGAACTGAACCTAAACCTCCTGAGTCACCCATTAGAAAAGCAGCTGCAGTCCTCGGTGAAGCCACTTGTGCCCTGCAGACGGGGAGAACAACAATCCTGTGGGCAGGACCAAAGATTTCTCAAACCTGCCCACGTTCTCAGTTATCTGCAGCACATGCTTTACCTGCTCAGGCTGAAATTCTGGTATTTCAGACCACCAGGTATTCAATTTTGCAATTTTAATTATCACCACTTTACCCCAGTGGTGTTTCTATGCAACAATCACTCCAGGACTCTTTAGAGCCATTTAGAGACAAATTTTAGGCACAATACCAGGATAGATAACTGAGTACTGGAGCCATCCCTCTGCCCCACAGCCCAGCCCAGTACAGGGGCTGCCCAAACCCACCCAGGCTCTGCAGAGCAACCCTCTGAGCACCAACGCTGCTGAGATTTTCCCCTTTTAGGTCCTTCACTTCTGTCCCAGCCACAAATCCCAGTATTTCTCGGTGATCTGCACCCCTTCTGCAGGTAATCACTGCAGCGAGATGGGGAACGGGATGGAAATGGAGCCATGCATGGAGCAGGGGGGCACTGCCATGGAAGGGGTTAACACACCCTCCTAGACCCATCCTAATGAGCTGCACAAGAGCTGCCTGTGATTCAGGTTTCCTTTACTGATTTACCACTAACTCTGGATAAGCAAATGAGCAATTAGCAGAGCTGCATCTGTGATGTCATTTAAATTCAAATGATACCCCGACTGCTCATTAATAGCGGGATGTGCAGTTGGAGAGGATGAACCCAAATCCTCTCTAAGCAGCAGGTAGAAATCCTGTTCTGTACACACCCCTTTTCCCAGGAGGATGGGCTGATGTGTCCAGGCACATCAGGCTGCTTGCAGGGGACTCATCCCAGGGGCTCCCTGAGCATCCTGGCAACACCCCCTGCTTTGTTGAGGAAGATCCCTGTTGCCCTGTGCCCCACCATCTGCCTTGGCATCGTGCTGCTCATCCTCCCAGCACCTTGGAAGCCACCGTGTTCTGCATCCGCAGGCACAATCCAGGGGGAAATTCAACCTGCACAACTTCAGCCCAGCACAAGTCCCTGTTTCTGGCACAGCAAACCCGTGTGAGGTTTGGTTCCACCCAGGGCTTAACAACAGGGGGAAGTGGAGCTTTTATAACCTGAAGAGCAGATGTTGACCTTCAGGGCAGGTGGGAGTGTGGGGCTCAGATGATGCAGAATTGGGCATCGTTGGCTCATCCTGGGAATTTCAACCTGCAGCATCGCTTTGGCTTACCCAAAAATCCAGGGATCTGGGGCCCCTTCCCTGTCAGAGCCAGGCACCCACAGGGATCACAGTGGTGGCATTCAGGGACCTGGGGAAGGTCCCGGCAGAGCTGGTGCCAAAGCCAGGCTGAGGGGGGCAAAGGGAGCTGCAAAGGACCCGAGCATGGCCTGTCTCATGCTTTTTGGGGGGTGAATGGCACAGCCAGAACAGTATTTCTTTTGCCACTTGCTCTTCTCCCTGCAGCTGCAAAGCTTCATTTCCCTCCTCTCTTTCCCCCCTCCAGAGTCTGAACGTTATCCAGGTTTGGGACCTGCCCATGGGGGACCCAGCACTGGGCACCTGAAGGAGCTTTAGGAAAAGCATAACTGGAGCAAACATAACCCGGCACAGCCCATGGTACCCCCAGGTTCTGCTCCTCAGCCTCTCTGCAGCAGTGCCTCCTCCTGAACGGCCAAAAGAGCCTCAGTTATCAGAACACAATGTGAATCACATGAGTTTCATCAACCATTTTATCAGCAGGAATCTTCCTGAAGCCACCAGGGAATGCTAAACCTGTGGTACCGAGTGGGACACTGAGGCAGGAGGGGGGTCCCAGGAGCTGCCCAGCTTTACGGTGTGTCAGCAGCTCCAGCTCATCCCCCTTCTCCCCCAGCGAAGATCACCCAGAAAGGACACTGAGCAGGAAATTAAATTAACATTTGCTGCAGACTCTCCACGCTGCCACACTAGACTGAGGGCAGGGAGGAAGGAAGCAGCAGCTGGAGAAGGGCCAAATCCCCACTGGCAACACGGCCGACCTTGGGACGAGGTGCTCTGTGCACGCTGCACTCCGTGGGTGAGGATGCAGCAAAGCCTTGTCACTGGAGAGCAGCTCCGTCAGCTGATCCAGTGCAGGATGGAGACCCTGGCGTGACTTCACTCCTGGGGTGCAGGGCTCAAGCAGTCTCATCTCCCAGGGAGGGTGGAGGCTTTTTCAGTGGAAAGATTTACCCTGTGGTAACCCAGGGAACCCACAGACCCCTGACATGAGCCCTGTCCCCTCCTGGGGAACGCCCTGTTCTCCCACAAGACACGTGAATTGCTCCATTTTCACACAACTGCCTTCACCAGCTCTGTCCTGGTAACAGTGAGGTGTCCGCTTCCCTCATCTGGAAAGAAGAGCTGAACTGAAAGCGGAGTCTGCCTCCTGCAGCCACAGGGATGGCTCCCTTTATCCTCCCCCATAAATAATAGAAGGATTCAGTCACAGGCTTGTAACGGATTAAAAATAAATAAATAAAAAAGAGCTTGATTTTGTTTTGCCAATCATGCACTTAATGTAATCTTCCCTCCTTGTCCCACTGTGCCAGTGCATGTGGACTCACAAAGATTTTAATAAGCTGGAAAGGTGCCAAACCATTTCTGTCTCATTAAAAAAATATCAGTGTGGTGACAAAGGTAATTTTTTCACATCAGTAGTCAAATCCACTTGCTGAATTAAAATCCAGTTGACAGAGAGACTATCAATTTTTGATGGGAGCTTACTCCCTTCTGGAAAGGGGAAGCCTGTGTGGGTTATTCATAAAAAGGATCAGCATTTCTCACCAGCATTCTGCTGGCTTCGGTTTCATTTGAAGCTTGTAGCCAATTCTTTATAAACCTGAGTGAGAGGGTACAAAAACCGCCCCCAGGCAAACACCCTTCTGGGAGCTCCCCAGGCAGCACCCAGAGCCCAGGCCCAGATCGTCCCATCACGGACATTCCCTTCTCCCAGCACATCTGCTGGGTCAGGGCACGGGCACCAGAGAGGTGGGGGAGGTCTGTGAGCTTGGGGACAACCTGGAGCAGGACACGGCATCGGCACAGGTCAAGGGAGGGGAGAAATCCCAAAGGAAGCTCTGGCTGAGCAGATAAGTGATGCACGTGCTGTGAGAGCCCGGCCCCACGGGCTGACCCTTCTCTCCAGGGGCCATCCCCGAGCTGACTTCGCAGCAGAGCTCCATTTCTTTCGGCACAGCCACAACAAGTTACACAAGCTGCAGCTCTGCCCCTGCACAGAACACAAAGCCTTTGTGGAGGAACCAACAATTCCCTTCCCCCCAGAGTTGCTTTCCCAAGACAACCGTTTTCCGTGTTTTCTTTTAAGTGAAACAGAAGGACCCAGAGCTTCCCATGCTGAGGATCCAGAGCATCACCCACCCCTGCCCAGACCAGCAGACGTGGCTCATGTGCACAGACCAGCCCCACTCCCCTCCTGGAGCTGGAAAGAACAACCTGAGCACTCCAGTACCTGTTGGACAACGTCCTCCTCCATTTCTGTGTAAGCACCTGCTGCTCCCTGGACTTACTCCCTTACTGCAGAGCAGACCTGGCTCCAGAGGGGCTGTGTCAGGCACCAGTATGGCTGGTGGTGCCACAGCCCCTGCTCCCGTCCCCCGTCCCTGCTCCAGCCCCAGTCCCTGCTCAGGACGGGCAGCTCTGGCTCCATTCCACGCACAAGGGCCGCGGCGATTCCGTGAGTGACGGGGACCAAGGGGCAGCCGCGTCCGGCCTTTGTGCGGGAGGAAGGACGACCGGACCCCACATCCCTCCTGCTGCTCAGCTCATCCCCCCACACACAGCCCGGCCTGGCTGGGCAAACAGAGGGGGGAGCTAAAAATGAGTCCTGACCCCCCGGCCTGGGCTGTGCGGCCTCCCCAGTCCTGGCTCGTGGCCTGAAGGGCCCCTGCACCCCTGGCTCTGGCAGGTGCTCACGACACAATTCCCCAGGCTTGACCCCGAACGAGAAAAACCACTCTTCTTACAGAATCTGCCACAATGTGAATTCTATGGATAATTATTTGATTATTAAAACACCTTGCACTGAAAGCTCAGCCACCCCTCCCTTCGGCAAACCCTGACACGAGGGAGCTGCGCTCCCAGCACTGACCCCGGTCCCGGTTTGGGAGCCAATGCTCCTTCCTGCAATGCTGATTTTTGGCATTACCCAAACCAGGCTCAGCACAGGGCAAAGCCAAGGGGGTGCGGATGGCACAGCGTGGCTGCCACCCCCCTGAGTCACCTGCCCTCTAATCCCAGCTTCACCCAGCTCAGGGTGTCAAAGGCTGACTCACCTGCCCCAGGAGCTGGCCACGTCCCACTGCAAATTCGACACTCCCAGCTAAGGAAGAACTCGGCAGGGTTTTCCCTCCCTGGCAGACGGGCTGGACCCACACAACACCCGTTCAAAAGTCAAACTGCTGATTACAGTCTGGAAATACACAACTGCCTGTTTCATTGTGCTCAGACTTAATGATCCTTTTATTATCCTCAAAGAGATATACTACTTCCAGGTAATTTATTGGAATGAATAAGGCCTGATCAAGAGAAGGACAATTTCACTGGAACTGTCAGGGCTGTGACTGCTTTGCTGGATACGTTGGTGACATCAGCAATGGACTTTGCAGACAATTCAAGGTTTTATGAGATGATCCCGTACCAAATCATAAGGTACCACACACAACAGCTGAAATGAAACTCAGTCCATGCCCTGCTGAAAGCTGCTCCTCCAAGAGCTGCTTTTTATACCAAATCTGACGTGTTTGTAGGTTTGGTGCTTGAGGAATGAAGTCAGAGTGTAAAATGAGCTGCTCCTCCCCACCCAGGTCCCTCCCTCCAGCCCTCCCTGCCCAGGCCTCAGCTCAGGAGACCGATTTGTGTGGGACAAGGCAGAGCTGAGCTCGAGGGAGGTTTAGCCATGGCTCCGAGTGCAGAACGCTGCCTCAGTGCTGGCATTTACCTCTGGGATCACAGCAGGGAGTGTGAGGCCCTGTCCAGAGCAGCAGCAGAACAGTTCTGTGTCCTGAGGCAATTCACCACTTAGTTTCAACATAAACTCAGTGGTGGAGCTCAGAAAGCTCCACACAGGACTCCCAGGCAAGTTGCCAAAGTCACACAAGTGGAAAAAATTAATAATCCAGCTCTGAGTTTCTATAAACCTCAAGCTCTTGCACACACACCTGCCATTGTCCCACCTGTTGACACAACAAATACATCTTTCTTCAGTGTGAGCTACAGAGACGTGCCTGCCCGTGACTCACTTCAGCCTCACCGTCACTCCTGGGGACTTTTTCATTTCGATTATTTAAGCCAACTACACTCGAGTAGGGCTTTTCTGCGGAGTTAGATACAACTACTGCAGCAAGTCCCTTCTCTAAACCCTGTACCTGTCACTTCAGGAAGATGGCCTGGATCAAGAACCCAGAGTTCAGCATTAGCAGACCCAGAATGAAAAGGGCAAGTGAGATCCACGCAGCTTCTGCCCCGTCGCACCAGGCACCTGCACAGTCACTGTCCGAGCTACAGCAGCTACAAACAGAGGATGAAAAACAGAGAGAAGAGGTTAACCAAGAAGCTGGAGTGGTGAAGGGATCAGACAGGTTTGGCTCTGGATGATGGGATCTCAATTAGAGGATCAGGAGTGAATTCAGTGATGTCAGTCCGGAGCTCCCCAGGACAAAGCTTTGCAGTACAGACACAAATGGTAATGAGCCCAGCAGAGATTCTGTGCTAAAAGACATCTGAGCAACAGCACTGAGAGCAGCAGGGACAGTGAGAGCTCAGGAGAAGGTGGTTATCCCTTGGCTGGTATTTAAATACAGTGTTAATACTTGAATGAGTAAGTAGGAAGGAATTAAAATACGCAGCTAAACACAATTTAGAAGTTACGCTCCTCTAAAGAGCACATTTAATTCTCTTCTTAAACCTAAATCATTCTTTACGAATAATGAAAAAAAAGGAGGCAGCACCAATAACAGAAGCTCCAAAGGAGAGAGGTGGGGGAACATCCAAAACCAGCAGTGAGGTTCTTTATCGGAGTCCTGGAGGCAGGAGATGGAAATAGGTGTGAGGCAAGATAAGCAGTGACTCAGGCACTGAACATATTTAAAGAACTGCTATTAGTGCTAAGATTAAAAGGCACTGGGAGGTCACCAAACCCAAGTGGAAGCAAGACTGGGATGGTAAAGGAGGAGGCATTAACCCCTGGAGCTGCACACCCGAGGGCTCTGCAGGCTCCCAGAACATCACAGGGAAAACCCAACCCAAGGAGCCCGAGATCAGCACGTCCCCTGGTCGGGTCTGCGGTTGCACAAGCAGCAAATTCACTCAGATGTACTTTTTAAAATGCCTTTGTCCAGAAGCTTCTTGGAATTTA
This sequence comes from Sclerurus mexicanus, assembly GCA_013396755.1. NCBI lineage: Eukaryota > Metazoa > Chordata > Aves > Passeriformes > Furnariidae > Sclerurus > Sclerurus mexicanus. The sequence goes on from VWZF01001992.1 coordinate 398,552, forward strand.
TTAAACACATTTCAATAACAGATGATACTCAACATTCAAGCTGCTGGAGTAAGTTTACAAGCACTTGAGCATACAATGATACTTATGCTAAGAAACAAAGATTCAGCGTATTAGGAAGAGCAGGAGCTACTTGGAAACACCCCCTTCCACCCAAGACCTACAGCAGCCCTGCCTTAGTTTAAAACCCTACACGATGGCAAGTAAAAAGCCTCATCAAATATCTACACTTCACTGCACACATCACATCTACTCCAGATGCAGGACAGAAAAATTCCAAGTACGTTCCACTCCCCCTTCCAGAGGAACCCCCGACTTCAGAACTGACTTGATTTCAGAAACACAGCTTGAGTTTTTGAAAGAATTCAACAGCAGCAATCCAGCAAGTTTCCAATCTGATGATATGGGCATTGGAACTGGATGCCTTTTAAGGTCCCTTCCAACCCAAACTATGCTGTGGTTCCACGACTATGGAAAGACAGCGAGCCCCCAGGATTCCTCAGATTCCTCACACAACTACAACTCCTTCACTACGTTCAGCAAACCTGCTACTCGTTTTTGCAGGACCTTGAAACATTTTACTTGCTGTGACAAAGCAGTTTTCACAGCACATATTTAGTTTGTTTTAAGATTCTCCATCCCATCAGTGCTGACCAGGTAAGGCTGTTTGACTCCTGCTTTGCAAGAACACAACAGGAGCATCACTAATTAAAGGGCTCTTCCTGCTCCCCCAGGACACTTAAAAGCCCCAATTTTTCCAGAGCCAGCATACTGGATCAAATACCTTTTCATCTCTGAGTATTCATTAGCCCTGTACAAAAGAAAGCTGATTAGCAAATGTAAATGTCCATATAAAAATAGCCAACATCTGTTTAAATTTAGAAATTTATTTTGTTTAATCCACAAGCTTTATATAGCTTTAGTTAAAAAAACAAAAACAAAGAACAGTGAAAACATGACAATATCCAAAGTTCAGGTTCCTCAAACTTTCAAAGACCACGTCTCTGAAAGTTGCTCTGACCATTCCGAAGAACCGTAACGAGACAAGATTTATGAATGGGGCAACGACAGCTCACAAACAAAATCTATGGAACTGAAGGAATTATTTTTGTTCTGGGACTGCTGATCATGGAAACTGCCCTTTAAAAAAAGAACATAAAAATACAAATGAAATTCCAGTGTTCCAAATCAACATGTTACATCAATATAAACCCACAGTGTCCTGGTAAACAACATGCTTTCATTTATGTACCACTCTAAACTGCTATTCTTGATTGGCTTTAATGGAGACTATACAGGCAACAGTAGAAAGCATTAAAATATAGATGTACTTCCTTGGAATTTTGCAGTGGTTTTACTTCTGGGCAAGCTTACAAACCACAAAGGTCAGTAGCATCATGTAAGTGGATACAAAAGAAGTCAAATGAGACCCTCACAAATTATGCTCAAGGCTTTGCTGGATTTCAAAGAAACAAGGGAATTGACGGTCACGTTTCAAACCTTCAAAACGAAATTCCTACTGCTTCTAAAAAGTCTCACTCTAAATGAAATTATGCTGACTGTCAATGAAAGAATGTCACTAGTACACTGTGGACACCTTTTGTAATGTAAATCCATGCCCTTTGTACATGGTGAACCTCAACCTAGCAATTATTACAACAAATGTTATATTCTAAAGCTCAAACACATTTAGCAATTTGAAATCGAATTCTGAGTACAAACCAAATAAAATGTACATTATATCAAAGGGCTGGGCCTAGGATGGTGGGGATACTTGCGCCTTCCTCATGGACCTCAGGGCCTTCTCTCGCAGGTGCTTTTCTAGGTCGTCCAGGTTGTCTTCAGGTTCACTTTCTGTCTCCTTCAAACAAAGACAAAGTGTTGCTTCAAACACCCAAGCCAAGGCAGGCCGAGCCCTCCCCACTCTGCAAAGCCAAGTCTCCTCTTGGAACCAAGACTGTCAGAGCATCGGGAGTGCAGTGCCCGTCCACCTCCACCTGTTTCCTCAGCCCAGAGCCTCCCCAAGGAGAGCAGAGGAACCCGATTCCCACCTTTTTGGGTTCTGTCTCCGCCTCCTGCTCTTCCTGTGCTGAGGTGGTGTCTGCTGCAGCCACAGCAGCAGCTGCTGCAGCCGCGGCCGCCTTCTCCTTCTTATGTTTTTTGTGTTTCTTGTGCTTTTTATCCTTTTTATGCTTCTTATCCTTCTTTTTCTTCTTCTTCTTGCCACCCCCTTCCTGATCTGAATTCTGTAACAAACAATTCAACAGATGTTACAACTCATCCCTAAGGCTTCAGAGTTCTCGGGCAAAGAATGCAAGTGTCCCTGGGAAGCTCCTCAGGAGAACAGGTGAGGATGCCAAACAAGCAAGACTACGAAGCACAAGTACACCCACTTCACTTTACACCACAAAACTCATGTAGACTCATTAAATGGGAAAGACTTTTCTTCCAGAATTTCTCATAAATAGTACATTCTTTCAAAGGTCGAGATGTTAAGTTTAAAACATTTATGTTACAAAGCGTTTTTAACTATGAAAACCCCCAAGGATTCCCCCCCCCGGGTGAATAACCTCAGAGGTGCTCAGCAGCTCCCCCTTCACGAAAACAACCTGCCCCATGACCCAAAGCAGCGCTGCTTTATGAGCAAACAAATACCCTTGCAGGTGATGGGCTCTGAGTTGGGCTCTTGGCCTTTTTTGCAGGTGACCAGTTGGCAGAGGGCGAGCGAGAGCGGGCGGGAGAAGCAGGTCCTTGATGCTTTTTGGGCGCTGGCTCGGGCGACGCCGACGCGGAGCGTGACGAGGACACGCGCCGGGGGCTGGGGGTGGCAGCCCTGAGGAACACAAGGGTCGCAATTAGAGATGAGACACAATAACCAGGGAGCCAAATAAATACGTGTGCTCACAGCCTGGTCAAGCTGCCACTTAAAAGATTATGAATTGCTTTGCTGGCATGTTGCGACAGGCCAAAGAATCCACAATGCAGGGTAATGCAGCCTGATAGCTGTTAAACAATCCTGCTGCTGCTCACAACTGATTGCTCCCTTCCCAATAGCACTAATTTGTAACCACATTAAAAGTCAAGAGAGCAGCAATGCTATCCTATCACCCAGTGAGGAACACAAGGCTTTCCACTCAGCTACATCTTCCTGAAACAATAAGTCAGCACCGTATTTTTGACTATCTGCTCATAAGAGCAACATGCCACTAAAGACAAAAAAATTTAGTATTTTAGCAGTTTCTCTCAATGACCACTTCAAAGTTATTTATGGCCCAATGAGAAGTGTTGGTTCCCTTCCACAGCTAGGCTTAAAGTTCGTTCTCCTTTAAAGCCAGCAACTGGAAGAGAAGGGTCAGGGAGACCTCATGGCAGCATTCCAGTGCCTCAAGGGGGCTTACAGAAAGGAGAGAGGGGGCTTTTTATGCAGGCAGGTAGTGACAGGACAGGGGGGACGGTTTTAAAGTGGCAGGGGGCGGGGTCAGATGGGATACTGGGAAGAAATTCTTCCCTGCAAGAGTGCTGAAGGGCTGGAATGGATTTTCCAGAGAAACTGTGGCTGCCCCATCCCTGGAAGTGCTCAAGGCCAGGCTGGGGCAACCTGGGAGAGTGGAAGGAGTCCCTGCCCATGGCAGGGGCGTAGAACTGACTGATCTTTAGGGTCCCTTGCAGCCCAAACCGTGCTGGGATCCTGTGATTCCCTGGCTACTCTCGCTGCATTACAACAAAACAAAAACCCCCCGTAAAACCCAACCCAGCCAAGATCGATCTCCTCACTTTGTCTTCTTAGGTTCTGGCGTTCTGGACACCCTGCGGATGGGTCTGGTGCTGGGAGACGGAGACTGCCTCCTCTGGGGCGACGCCGACGCTCCCCTCCGGGGCGGCGGAGGGCTGGCAGAGGGGTGCGAAGCTCGAGGCCGTGGCGAAGGTGAATGCCTTTTGTTTTGTGGTGGAGAGCGCGTTTCCCGGTTGGACCTACTGGGAGGAGACCCCTTCCTGTGCTTGGAGGATACGGAAGGGGAGCGCCGTTTGGCGGCAGGCGAGCTCCTCTGCTTCGGCGGCGGCGAGTGGGAGACTCTGCGCTTCGACTGCGGGGAAGGGGACGCCCTTCGTTTGGGAGGGGGAGGAGGGGACGCTGTTCTTCTCTTGGGAGGGGGGGATGGAGAGTATCGCCTCTGGATAGGGGGGGAGTATCTCCGAGGGGAAGGAGAGCGTCTGCGGGGGGGTGGTGATGGAGACCTGCAGAGAAAACACACGGTCAGGTGGCACGCAGGCACGTGAGCCAGTCAGCACTGTGCTGCACTCACCCACAGGGCAACAGAGCTCTCCCAGAGCTCTTGAAAACTTCCAAAAATTTGAACTAAACTTCGTTAAGAGTTCTAAAAATCTAAATGGAAACTCTTTAAGCCTTCTAAAAGTTTAAAATAAAATCCCTTAAAAGTCATTGCCCAGAGGAGCCGTGGCTGCCCCATCCCTGGAAGTGTCCAAGGCTAGGTTGGACAGGGCTTGGAGCAACCTGGGCTGGTGGAAGGTGTCCCTGCCATAGCAGGGAGTTGGAATGAGCTTTAAGGTCCGTTCCAGCCCAAACGATTCCCATGACCCGTGATTTTCGGACGCAGGATCTGCTACAGCCACTCAGGCCACGCACCCACCACACACACTCTCCCAGCCCAACGGGAGCCCCCTCAGGGTGCTGTGAACCGAGGGACTGGCACGAGGGCAAGGCTTCCCACACGTGCCAGGGGGAAGGCAGCAAAGCCAGAGCAGCCCAAGCCACGGTACCTGCGCCGAGGCGGAGACGGGGAGCGCCGGCGCCGGGGCGGGGGGGCCGGGGAGGGCGAGCGGCGCCGCCGCGCCGGGGGCGGAGAGGGGCTCCTCCTCCTCCTGCTGCCGCTGCAGAGAGAAAGGCACAGCTCAGGCGCCGAGGAAGGCACAGCTCAGGCACCGGACGGGCTGTCACCTCCTCAGGCGCCCCAGGAGCAGCTCCTGCTGGAGCCGCTGCCGGAAGACACTCGGGTCTCTCTAAAGGCTGCGAGGCCGAGCCCCCGTGACTCGGAGCCGCTGCAGCAGGCAGGACACAACTGCACATCCTGAGGCATCACTGTCCCGTGGCCAGGCAGGAAGACCAAATGTCTGAAGGGAGGGATGGGTAACGTGCTGACTTTGGCTGGGGTAAAGTTAATTTCCTTTACAGTGTGAAACTGCAGTCGTGAAAAAAGCTTTCAGCTATGGATCTGAAATCCAAAATTACTTATTTCGTGAAATACAGAGGGAAAAAAAATCAGAGTTGTTGCTAAACTGCAGCTATCTGCACTAAAATAATTCACAAACTGAGCCATTTGCTGCTGTGCCAGGTTTACAGACTTCTGGAAGGGGAAATTTTAATACAACACATACTTGCCCAGAATTTTAAATGAGCGGAATATTGGTAAAATATACTTTTTTTTTAAAAAAAAAGCAATTAAGATAAAATGACTTGATAAGGGAAAAATTAAAGCAATTATAAAGCAACACAGCTCATCTATATAAACTGAGATTTGATTTCAAATGTGCTGGGTATTGTTCTGCAAGTCAAGAGATAAAGACTTTGCTCCAAAAACACAATGTTCTTTTATGATCCAAAAAAACCCAGCCTTCAAAAGTGCTAATTGTCCTAATTAAACGTGTTTTTATGCACTAGGTAGTAAGTGAATTCACTATGTTGCAAAACAGATCAAATCCCTTAATTTCAACCCATTTTACACAGAATTGTTTGACAAGATCCATCATTAGAATGGTCTACGCTGGTAGCAGTCCTACTTCTCTCACACATCACAATGTGTGCTGTACTTCTCTAGCTGGGGCTTAATTACAGCTCGCTCAAGGGTCATTACAACAAATTAATACACCCATGGAACACCCAGCCTCCTGCACCTTCCCTGTTCCCAGAGAAAACAATACCACGAAGAAGGTGTTAACAACTGCCTGTAAAAGAAAACAAAGGAGGTGTTCACTACTAGTCTACTGATTGTGTACTACTAGTAGTTTCAAGTACCTAATGAATCGAGGAATGACACTTTGGAAAACTCCAATTATCTGTGACCCAGAACATCAAGATCTCATTTGCTTGTTGCAATGGTACAGGAGGGCTTTAGTCAACAGCAGCAGGAACCCAACACAGCTCAGCCATCCTGCAAGCCTGGGCATCTGGAGCAAGGCACCCCAAAGAACACAAGTGTTCGGGTGCTGTCAGGGCCCAGTAAGATGTCAGTAACACTACTGTTATTAATGTCACAGGCTGATGTGAGCAGGGAAGGAAACAGAGCAGGTGCTCATCCTTTTTTTTTGCCCAGTGAAATGGCCCCAGATCCAAGACATTAAGGAACACATCAGTCTGGACTTCCCTCACCTTAGTACCCTGAGCGTGCAAACCCAAAGGACAAGTACTTATCCATGACACTGTAAATGACAGCCAGTCTAAATGATTTTCTATATGCAAACCCTGTTTAACAGATGAATTTCTAACCAACCTTTTCATCACTGGTGATTGCCACCTCTTTTCCATCTGCATCCTGAGAGCAGTGGAGGAAAAACAGAACAAAACAAATCTATCTGCCACGTATCCGAGGCAAAAATGAACATATTCATATAAAGGCCAGAGTCATTTTTACCAAATGAGCACAGCAGGAATGAAATCTCAAAACAAGACTGGGCAAGCTGGACACGACTTAACTGCTCTGTATTTGCTGACAGATTCAGAGCAGACAAACAACAACAAATAGAGAAGTCAGTGCGTTCAAGTGGAGAAGAAATTACCGAGGGGAGGCTTCCTTCTGCCGCTTCCGCGGGGACGGCGACGGGCTGCGGGAGTGCGAGTGGCGGCGGCGCCTGCCCACCTCCCCGTTCTTCACGTTGGACCTCTTGGGCCTCTCCTCTTCAGAGGACGATGAAGAACCAGAATCTACAAACGTAGAAGGATCACTCTCTGGAAAACGATCCCCCCTGCACTGACCGCAGCTCCTGACATTCAAACCACCAACCTCCCCTCCCCCAAAACACCGAGCCGCTACTTAAACGCAGTTCAACTAAAAACGTTGGTCAAGTCACGTGATGAGCAAATCCACCAGAACTGGGTAAAAACCTCTGCAGCGACCCAGCTCTCCTCAGAAAACTGGATTAGGCAGGTAATTTAAAAGGTGAACTGCAGTTACTTACAGAAACATCACATGTACAAAAACTACCCCAGGCCCAGGTGAATTTACTGATCTCAAGCATAACAGAGCCCAAAATTTTAGAAATATTAGGAAATAACCTACTACAAGAACAGATGAAGTAACCCACAGCATACAATATTTGTGTGTGATGTTAACAATTTAAAAGTGCAACTTTTAAAAGATGCAAACCCCTTAACAAAAGATATATCATAACCTTTAAAAGTTACACTTTTAGTCTTCCTGAGAAACAATTAAAGTGACCTCATTACGAGTGGCAAATCTATAATTAAGTTAACAATAGCACTGCAGAGCACACAGCAGATGATTTTTATCAGTATTTGAACTGAACCTTAACTACTTCCTGCAAAAGTAAACTACAGTCCAGTTTTAGGAAATTTCTGTCCTCCATACCAGATGACGACTGTTGATTTTGCCTCCTGTACTGGCGCCTCTGTTGGACAGAATCTGCTGCAGCCATTTTACCTCCTTTGTCTTCTTCTGAAAGGACACACACGGACAGAACATTTCAACCAAAGACACAGACTGGCCATACTCAGGCAGATGCAAAGTCATGTACAGCAGATCACCAAGCATGGGGCTTTCCCCCCCAAATCTTAAGGTAACACTGAGGTGGAAATACGGTTTGGCTGAGCTTCTTTCCACGAAAGCTTGGATAAAAATGCTAGACACAATATGACTGGTCATCTTTGTATTTCTAAAAACACTTGCTTTCAACACCTGACTCTCAAGAGGGTTCAGCACTTCCCTGCCCTTTACTGCCATGCATTTTGCACTAAAAACCCCACCCAGGAGCAGTGCGGAGAAGCGAGAGCCGTACCTGATTCCGACAGCTCTGCCTTCCTTGGCTTTGGTGCTGGCGAGGGAGATTCTCTCTTTTCAGTACTCTTATGTTTGGGTGCTACAAGGCAAAAGCAAGGAACTCAGCTGCACAAACTGCACGCGGGGTCTCTGAGGAAACAAGGGCGCCCGACGGCCGGGCCCGGGGGACACAGACACACATCTCTGCCCACCTGAGGCTCTGCTCGGCGAAAGGGAGCCGCGGCCCTTCCTGGCGCGGGTGGACTGCTGGGGCGTGGGGGAGCGGCGGGGCTTGGGCGGCGGGCTGGGCGCGGGGGACGGCCGGTGCCGCCGCCGGGGAGGGCTGGCCGAGGGCGACAG
>VWZF01001993.1:0-35104 GCA_013396755.1 Sclerurus mexicanus
AAAAAAAAAAAGATATGTAAAAATCACATAACTGTAACTTACATATTTCTTACTTATCAGAACTCATCTAAGTCTGTCATACGTAAAAAGAATTGTATTGCTGACATGAAGAAGTACTTACGTGGGTTTTTCCACTGCCTGTTTGTCCATATGCAAAACAAGTGGCCATTCCCCTTTCAAATATGGTCTCCACTAAAGGTCGAGCAGTAAACCTTAAAAGCAAAAAAACAATCGTACTTAAGAAACTGAAGTATTTTAAGATGCTGCTACCAAAAGGATAATAAAAATGTTAAGGCTAGAAGTGACAAAATTGGTCCTGTGCTTTCAGAAGTCAAAGGATATTTATACATCAATTTCTGAACTAAAGAAATTACCAGCTCCAAGGCATTAAAATTTTTTAAACCATCAAAAGCTGAAAGGTCTCTCTCATTTCTTTTACAACATTATCATCCTTAAACCCTAAAAAAAAAAAAAGAGTTACAAGGTTTAATGATCCAAAACACCACAGTTTACTACATGGACTCCTGAGCTCCCTAAAGATAACAGAGTAAGAAGACAATGAAATAGGGTTTTTTCCTCCCCAAATTATCCTCCAAAATGAAATTTGAAAGACAAGTGGCTACAACATTGCAAATCTTAGTATTTTCAGACCATTCGTACATTGACAAAAGGCTCCTTAAAATGGATGCCCAAGCTCTTAAGAATGAAAACATCTAGTTATTCCTGAGGTAATTCTTGCTGTGTCAAAAATACTATTTGAAGTATCATTTTTTATGTTAGAGAATTACTTTTTCCTTTAAGAACAATGGAGTTATTTTTCCTACTTCCGCTGCTTATCACCATTATTTCATTGAAAACTCCAAAAGCAAAGGGTAAATTAATGGAGGGTTACAAATGGAGATGAGTCTCTCTGTAAGTCTCTCTTTCTAAACTTCTTCCCGTTGTTTGACCATGAACTACCTATAACTGATAGAAACAGGAAAAATTGATTACAGAAACAAAGAGGAGCTACAACTTTCTCTCATTCTGCTTTCAAACACAAGATAACTTATAAAAATAATATGGGCAAGACTGAGCCATTCAGCAACCAAGTGTTACACAAAATATCTATGTCTGAGTCATGAGTTTTCATCAAGAATATAACAGATGATTCCTGAACAGCCTTAGTCTTTCTTCTTTTCTTATTCTAAGTATATACGTTCTGTGTTCTCAAGAGGATATTCCCATATTTTGACATTTGTTCTTTCTATCTATAAAATAAAAAATTTCACAGAACCTATACACCATAGAAGCATACTCCATTATTTCTGTTTGATTGAGTTTGAAAGTATTTATATTGCTGATTTATAAAAAAGGGACTTAATTATATCTATTCTAAAGTAAAGCAAAATACAAACATATTTAGAAGAGTTTTCACAAAGCATTATACAACTCCAAATGCTACTCTGTCAAAATCATCCAACTTTACTTTTACTAGAACTTTTATTTTCAATCTTCAACTTTCCGAAATGTAAATTGTTTCTCCCTTAAAACTCTTAGGGCATATCTGTTCAAACTAGTGAGTATTTTCTAATATTAAAAAAAGCTTGCAACTCAGTGTTGTGGTTCATGGATTAAAAAAATACTTAAAATACAGATTAAGCAAACTAATAATAGTAATAATGGTGATAATAACACTACTACTAATAATAATAGTGTAGTACTTCTCTACCTCAAACTGGAGGACAATTTTTCAGGAGGACAATATTGGAGAAAACTGGAGCAACTTGACACAGTAATTTTTTCCTCACTGTGACCCTCAAGTTCTAGTGAGAGCAGAGGATAATACCTATCCTGCTTGTACTTCTGTTATTAGAGGAGACCTTGAAGCAGATTTCCCTTCAAGTAATGATCATTATTGTGCCATATGAGGGAGAAGGAGAAAGACTACAGATTTACTGTTTCCACATGAATACAATAATCTCAAAATATTTTCTTCTATGGCCATTAACGTATTACATAACTAATAGAAACTGTTTGGAGAAAACTCAGTACAACATTGTATACTGAAACCATCTCTCACATTTAAACACTACGTTCACACAGATAAATAACAGGAAGGACGGAGATTATAAGAATGGATTGTCAAGCAGAAGGAGAACTATTTCACACATCACCAGCCAGCTGGCTCTCCCACAGCTCTTCAGTATGAAGGAAAGAAAAGATACTACCAGCAGACAGCCAACAGAGACAGAAAACTCCAAGGACACAGCTTTGCTGTTTAGAAGTCTTCTGTTAGTATAAACTAAACACTCTAAGATTTTCCTTTTGCCACCCTTCTCTAACTATATCAGGCATAAGATGTTTTTATTTTCATAACCTTTTCAGATTTTTTTGCTATTAATTTTCTGTTATCCACTAACAGGGTGCTAGCACCCACTGTCAAACAGGTCACAATCCTCACTTTCATTTCCTGGTTGTGGATTAAAATCAAGAATTAAGATATTCCTCTGTCAATACTCTTTAAGGCTACAGGAAGCACTTTCTAAGCACAAGGAAAATTATCTTCACAAATTCCTTTTTAATATCAATATTCCCTGCCAAAAGCTTCATGGTATATAGACTGTATACCAAGATTGTGACTTGTGGTGTCTAACCTTGCCTGCTACTATATCTACTCAATTTAGTGACTGGTACAAGCTACTTCTAAACATGCTGTAAAAAGTGCTGTGTGCATTATTCTGTACCAGCAGTGGAAGTGAAACAGAAGAGTAAAGGAGAAAATGGAAATACAACTACCTTGGGCCTGAAAGTGGATGTGTGTCTGTTGCTTTTGGGTTTTAAATCAGGAGTCACCTTTTTAAGCAAGATAACTTAGCTTCACACACTTCCATGTTACTTCGTCCAGATTACTTCCAGCAGAAAAGCTAGCTCAGGTATCTCAGCAATACAGAAACATAAACTCTCTCACTTTTTCTGTACTCTTTCCCCAACCTCTACTGATTTGTTTATATCTCTTAATTATCCTACATTCAAACTGCAAGCTCTTTGGTGATAGGGCTGTCCTTTTCTTCTACATTTCCTGAAGACCGAAAGCTGTGACTCAGGTTCCTCAGGCACTGCACACACACTAGTCATAAGACAATAACCCTGAGGCAAAAGGAGAGCTCATTTCATGGCTCAAGTAATCAGTGGCTGAGGAGGAAGGAAATATTTCCTAGAGCCTGGGAACCAGCAGGGTTTGGAGGAGGAATAGGAGCAGGACTGAGGTCAACAGAGGTGGAGATGACATTGCAGGTGAAGAATTAGGGATAAAAAGTTAAAACAAAAGTAAACAGGCAAATGAATGGAAGTAGCAATATACCACTCTGATAACACAGAGACTAGGAATAAAGTCTATGACCAAGATAAGTGCAACAGTTCTTAACATGGAAAAACATGAGAAAAAAGATTCACAAAAAAAAAAAGCATATAGACATACCTGTAAACCATTTCATTAGGAGCCGTGTCATCAAAGGCATAATCAAAACGAAAAGTTTGGTTTTCTAGGTACCTTGTTAAATCCACCTTTTGTTTTGGTTCATGTACCATCACAACATCTTTACTAGGAATTGTTATTACATCAAGGTCTTTCATTAAAGTTTCTATAAAATAAGTGAAATATATATTTAACTAACAACATATCATTATTTTTTACATTTTTCCATTGTTTACACTCTTATAACATCTCAGATAACACAGCTCCTCCAAGTAACAACACTGCAATGGATTTGGGCTTCCAATATCTCAATAGTAATCTGCTAAGTAAGAGATTTCATTTTGGAAGTCTAGTCATTCTATTCTACCAGTTGCTAGAAATGAAAGAGAGGTTGTACAACACTGATTAAAAAAACTNCCAAAATGCAGAAAAATATAGATCCATTTTGTGTATAGTCAGGATTCAATAATGTGTCCTACTTGCATTTCTATGTAAAATTTCTTAAGACATGGAGTTTTATAAGTTGACTTTATACAATCAGATAGAAACCTTTACATGGGTTAACATCCTGATCAAACAGTACAATGGTTACCATTGCATTACATTACACACCAACAGAAACACGCATTCCAGTCACTGTATAATCAGTTTTTAAACTGCACTGCAATACAGTAAAATGCAATTATTCTGCAGTAATGACAGAGAAAAAATAAGGAACAGTGATGAAAAGAAATGTATGATGGACAATTCTTTGCAGTAAAAACTTTATAGTTTAACCAGTCAAAGGACAATTTTTCTTAAACAATTGTTTGGAATAAGACAGTTACCTGCTCAAAGCAATTTGGTATGAGAGCCTGCACTCCTTGCTGATGAGAATTAAGAACAGTGTCTCTGAAACCCACCACACATTTCACAATTATAAATATTTGTCAGTGAAATAAAANACAGCACTATCACTGTAGCTTTTTAGGTATTCTATAACACTTCTCATGGATTTGGGATCTTTTTCCTCTGGGATTCTATACTATTTTATAGCTTACTGCCATACCCTTTGACTTTTTGTAATTACCTTCTCAAGTGGAGAAACTAAATGTTGAAAGTCCTACACTGCTCAAACAGTCAAACTTGGAAACACAAAAAAATTAACATCCTTATGAAAAACTGTTTTATTTTAAAATTTCATCTTTATAATTTTTCTAAATCCTGAAAGTTAGTAATGTGTTCTCAGCTTTCAAAAAGAAAAATTTTGCTTTCGTTCTTTACAGACATTTTCATTTGTGTATTCCTCCTGGAACCTACAGTACAAACCTTTAATATATAACTTCTCTAAAGTAAAATCCCTTATCAGAACTACCGTGTAAGCAGAAAAACCTGGAAATGCTAATGATCCTATCACTGTGACTTCAACAGTGAGATCCCAGGTTATAATTACTATACAGAACTACAATTTAGTGCTAATTATTGTATGATATATGAGTCAATAAAACAGGAAACCCAGTGATCCAAAATGCAGAAAAATATAGATCCATTTTGTGTATAGTCAGGATTCAATAATGTGTCCTACTTGCATTTCTATGTAAAATTTCTTAAGACATGGAGTTTTATAAGTTGACTTTATACAATCAGATAGAAACCTTTACATGGGTTAACATCCTGATCAAACAGTACAATGGTTACCATTGCATTACATTACACACCAACAGAAACACGCATTCCAGTCACTGTATAATCAGTTTTTAAACTGCACTGCAATACAGTAAAATGCAATTATTCTGCAGTAATGACAGAGAAAAAATAAGGAACAGTGATGAAAAGAAATGTATGATGGACAATTCTTTGCAGTAAAAACTTTATAGTTTAACCAGTCAAAGGACAATTTTTCTTAAACAATTGTTTGGAATAAGACAGTTACCTGCTCAAAGCAATTTGGTATGAGAGCCTGCACTCCTTGCTGATGAGAATTAAGAACAGTGTCTCTGAAACCCACCACACATTTCACAATTATAAATATTTGTCAGTGAAATAAAATCTTATTTAAAATGCCACTCTGAACACCTACTCCCTGCAAAGTCAATCCACAGAAAAATTGCTGCTGAGAATACCTCAAGTTTTTGGTGATAGTTCTGTGTTTGTGAGATGACAATTTTATTTTTTCTATTCATAGGGTTACAGTCTAGTATCTTTAATTATTTTGTACTTTTCTATGATTCTATGAGAAATACTGCTTTTTATGAAGTGAGTGTTTTCATAAGATTGTATCATGTGAGCACTAGATTATAATTCCCTGCATTAATTATTTAATCAATAAATTTTTTACTATAGTTTATTCTTAAAAATGCAAATGGCTTTAGTACCAACTTCATTTTCACTTAGGCACTCATCTTTCTACAAACATCTCTGATCTACCTTTTTAATAGCTCCAAACCACTAATACCTAAGATATGCAATGTTCACAAATCCTACTTCTGAATCCCAACTCATGTCTAAAGACAACTTGTTCTCATTTACTGTAATGTCCCTTTGTCCACCTTTAGCACAGGTAGAAGGTGACACTTGTCCCACATGTAAAAGAAAAAAGTAAACATAAAAGTAAAGATGAAAAAAACCCAAAAAATAAAGCAGCGATGTGAAAGGGAAAAGTTAGACAAAACCTAACTATGAACTGGTATCAACATATGTATGGGAAAGGGAAAGCAATTCTCCCATTTTCTTCATGGTTCTGACTGTACAAAAATAATAAAAGCATCCCATGTTGTTTCAGCATCAGAGTGATGCTCTTTTGAGTCCTTCAGCTAAACAGAATACAACAGAAAAAGAAAGAAAGAAACATCTTTCAGCACTGGATTCCAGTAGGCTGTGATCCAGAAGCACCTGAGTTCTTTAATTCCCACTGAAAGTAAAGAACTTCCTAGGAAGATTGGGATTTAACCGGAGTAGAAACCTGACCATTTTTTTTGGGTTTTTTTGGAATACAGACTCCAGTATGATAAAGAGGCAGTAAGAAAAATATTTGTAATACTCATCACGCACAAAAAAAAAACCACTAGGAAGCTATTTTAGTAACTAATAGCTTTTTAGTGGTATTCGATATGCTCTAAGGTATCTTTGCCCAGCCCTGAGCAGCAGCTCCAGGGTATACAAGTCTCCTGTTTGTCTGTAATCCACCAGCCTTGTGAGGATATTGTGGACATGTTTGGGCACCTACCATTCATAAGACACCAGCATCTGAACAGCTCCCTTGATGTCTGATTCAAGACCATTTGAAAGTATAAAAAAATACATGTATAAAAATATGTATTGAAGTTTTCACTGTGTCGCTCAGATCACTTGAGGGATACTTCAAAATAACAGTGATACTAAAATGATGTAAGAATACTGACGAAAATACAAAAGAATAATATCCAGATCAACTAAATATATCTTAGATAACCTTGGAAGAAAACTGCAGTGTCTCTGTGCCTAAGCTCCCAATCCATAAAACTGTGACAGTCAAACTATTTTTCTCCCCATCTCTATCCAGGTTATGACAAGTCTATGAATTTCCTAGGTCTATCACGCATACTGTCTAGTGTAACAGTTTCACCTTTGATCAGAATTTCTAAAGCTCTTTATGACACAAATAATATCACTATCAGAAGCAGCTTTTCAGATAAATCAGCAAAATCTTCAATGATCATACCTTTTTTATTGAGTGGTCGTTTTCGTACACAAACACAAATCCTGTGCTCATCAATCTGCAAAGGAAAGTCTATCAGTGAACTACACTCCAAATCCACTTATATTTTACTTCTATTCCTGAATTAATTAACCAATCATTTAAACAAAGAGAACTTTCAAGAAAATAAGTCATCTGAGCATGTAAAAAGCCTCTTGTGTCTGCACAACAGCCAAGAACCCAAAAGGGAGAACCATACTTTAACACAACTCCCTGTATACAGTGATCTAATATTAGAGTGTACGAGGTACATCTTGGACTATTGCAAGAAAACACAGCTTTAGCAGGGTAGATATGCTATTCACAGAAATTGGCACAATCTCTGATTTCCAAAGAGATTGGACAATCTTCATCATTCAACGATTCTCTCCTCTGACTTCTCTGCAAACCAAAGGCTGACATCACCTTCAAAGATCAAATATTAATCTTTATGCTAAACAGGGTTTTTCAGAGAAAATTTAATGGGTTTGTGTGCACATCCCATAGCATCCCAGGAAAATTTACAATACAAAGGCTGAGTGACTTCTTAGTACATATTGGCATTATTTAATAGTAAAAAGATATTTAACTAACATAATTAACAGTAATTTAGCAACCTAGGACTCTCATAGCCTACTAATTGCAACATCACAAAATTAGTGAAAAAATAAATTCATGTTAGAATGAATATTATTATATATTAAAATACATATTTTTCACGTTTACAGACAGAAGTATAAAATGAAAATTAAAATACACAGCAAAAACACAGGATAAAACATTTCCATGTTGCTGGTGTACTTACAGGATCTGCAGTTGTCAGTGGTCTATAATCCAAACTTCCCCTGAAATCTCTTATCATACACATAATTTCATAATTTGGGTTTGTAGCATCAACATCCTAGGGAAAAGTAAGCAACAGAATTTCTACTATACTCTGCTTTCTATAATGGACTAAGTTTAGTATCTTCTATATTTATCTATAAGAAAAATACATACCAACTGAAATCTTATTTTTTAATCCAAAAACGCCAGAAATGTTTCTTGCAAGTTTAGTGTATATTTAATGCCTTTTTTCATTCTGGTGGACCTAATTCACAGACTATAAAGAAAAAAATCACATGCTTCCTATTTCATGTTTTTGGTTGGCATGTAATAGAAAATACTTTTTAATTGAGGACTTCTTTCACAAGAAAGAGCAATTTCTTCTGCCTTTGTCAGAACCTTCACACTACAGAAACATATAACCAACACTTCTTAATCTGAGACATGGCACTCTCACAGATGCAGGAATAGACTCCAATACACAGATAAAACACACAATACAGGGGACAGTGAGTGCAGGCACCCCAGTGGCTCTAAACACAGTCCTTTCAGATCCAAGTCAGTTAAAGGAACTTAGTCCTAGTACTCGTCCTGTGTTAATTCCTACTCAGATGCATTAAAAACTTTTCTAATGGTCCCAGACCCCAAAAAAAGCAAAAGCAATCCCAAGGACATACAGGAGACTACATCCAGGCTGTGCTGGTTTTGGTCAGGATAGAGTTAATTTTCTCCACAGAAGAATGTGGTATGCAGCTCTGTTTTGGATTTGTGCTGGAAACAGGGTTGATACTACCTAGATGTTTTAGCTATTGCTAAGCAGTGCTTACACAGCAAAGGCCTTTTCTGCTCCTCACCCCACCCCATCAGAGAAGAAGCCAACACACCCAGGACAGGTGACCCCATGACACAGGCTCAGAGCTCCTGTCCTTAAACCTTGACCCATCAGTACCAGAGTGAAGAGACATGTTAACAGGCCATGCATTGAGCACTACCAGGCCTTCCTAAGCCTGAGCCTACTGTGAGATGAGTTGGTTCTCTGCAGAACTAATCAACCAACCTTCCTGTCACTTCTCCCTGCAACTATCTGTTTTACACCACTTTGGGACATGCTGTTCATGCCATACATACAAGGTCTGCGCTCAGACCTTGCTAACTTTTGCATGGCTACCCCCACACAATATAAAACGCCTTCTGGATCACAGCTGTTTGTGGACACAGTGTAGGTGCTCTCAGAAAGCACTGCATAACGGTTACTAAGCTGAAAGGGACTCAGCTCATTCTTTGCACCTCTGACACAGCCAATCCTCATCTCAGACAAAACTGTGCCCTGGTAATCAGAAGCTGAATGTACCTTGATGTCATTCACTCTGACTACAGTGAACTAAAAACTGCTGACAGTAAGTCCTCACAAAATGTATTACTGTTCAAGTATTTCTTTCTAATACTCAGAAAGGAGTACTGCTCATGAGAAAAGCATTTGCTTAATATTCTTCAAGCCTTGTTTAAAGGTCTTGCACATTAGAAGTCCGTTCTTGGTCAATTACTGCTGCATTTCACAACAGCTTCCTCAAACAGGAATTTAAGACTCAGATGCAAAGGGACTCTTCACAGAAGCAATAAAAAGAAAATTTTAGAAGTAACACCACTTCAAAGTCTTCTAATATATAAAGAAAAAATGGTTGTTCCTCACACATAAAGACATAGTAATGTTTTGTATTTGTGTAAATAGTTGTAAACTAGAGAAGACAAACTCAACAAAAGTGATTTTAGGTCAACTTCAAAACATCATTAAACCATGAAAAGTAAATTGTCTGAATTATTTACCTGGTGATGATAACTATCATGTCAGCAGCGTATTGGTAGTATCTTTTTAGAGACTAACATGTACGCACAGGGCTGCCAACAAGATTACGCTCTTAGTTTTGCTAAAGCTTTTACACCACTATGACAGAAAGTCACTTAATATTAAGAGATTTTTGTCAAAGGATTAGCAACTTCATTTCTTTCACACAAGTTTTTAACAAATTGCTGTCAAGCTGATTGCATGATGAAATTGTAAATGCATACACTAGTTTAAAGAAAGAAAAATTAAAAGTCACTGTTCAAACTTGAGCCTCAAATAGATCTATAAAGCATCAAAGATCATAAAGAACGATTTATCATAATGTATTACCTCCTTTAGAATAAAAGACCTCTCTAAAAGTCAAAAGGTTGATTATTTTCAACAATACATTTTCCCTACGAAATAGCTATCATCAGAAGTCATTCTTTGAAGAACATGCAGCAAGACAGCAATTGAAAGCAATTATTTTGTAGGAAGAAAAAGAGGGGGAAAACCATCTAAAGTAGTAGCAATCATGAGAGCAATACCACCAAATACCAAAATATTTATCACCTTGCATACAGGATGAAAACATTAAATTTCAAGATTATCATAGTTCACAAAAATTATTAAAGACTAAAGAAAGCACAACAACTTTGCAAAACTTCTGTTGCTGATGTTTCCCACCTTAGCTAAAAGTACTAACCTGAGCTCTTTTTTCTCTAAGTTCCTGCTGCTGTAACCTTCTTTTTTCACGCTTCTCTTGCAATTTTTCAACCTCTTTTACACAGTTAGATTTTCTACGTGCTTGAAGAAAAATATGCAATTTTAAAATATTGTCAGTGTTGTATGAATTTAGTATTTACACTTCAATTACATTAATTTATCAATAATTAGAATGCATTTCTATCAACTATATTTTCAAGCCAATCACTATTAATACAGAATAATTATGGCATTTTAATTTCTAAAATTTGTTAGAAAAAAGTCATGGAAATGGGACAACAACTACACAACCAAAAATATACAGATAATGATTCTCAAAAAATATTTGAACAGATACATATGCCTGTGGTTTGAATTAAAAGAAAGCCCAGATTAAAAATTTAAAAACAAAGCAAAACAAAAAGGTAAAACAACACCACCATGGTTAAAAGAAGATAAAGGAAAAACAAATTCCAAATACTAGCTCAATTATGATGAAAATGAACATTTGTTTAGCCACAGGTCTCTGAAAAAGCTTCTCACAGAAGCTCACAGACAACTGAGCATGTAGACCATTTGTCATTTATGGACAACAACATAATCCAAGCGAATGTATATGTAATGCTCAGAATGAATGAGTCTTTGATACACGGTTTACATACAAGGGGGTCCAAATTCCTTTTTTGCAGCTTGAACTGGAGATATAT
Source organism: Sclerurus mexicanus (assembly GCA_013396755.1). NCBI lineage: Eukaryota > Metazoa > Chordata > Aves > Passeriformes > Furnariidae > Sclerurus > Sclerurus mexicanus. The sequence goes on from VWZF01001993.1 coordinate 11,211, forward strand.
CTGAAACAGTACCATTCTGCTGAGAGGAGGAAGACTGCTCGGGAAGCTGAGTAGGTCGCGCACGTGCAGAACCAACCACTGCAAAGGAAAAGCACAAAGCTCATCTGGACATGGAAGAGTACCAGTTCTACCCATTTCTGAAATGCTTTGTTACGGTAAGATAAAATGAGGCCCCCTTTCCAGACACAACAGTTTACTGGGGGTGAGGAGGAGCCATCTCACAGAAAGTCTATTAATAAAGACATCTGGTATGCAGACTTTTTAATCCTAGCGCTATACACCAACACAACATAATTATTAAGTACTAATGCTGCACATGCATAGTTTGAAATACTGCAGAATTAGGACATCTTACTATGTGCACATAATGAAGAGTGTACTTGGAGATATGCAGTCCTGAAGCTTAAAGTGCTGCAATTTTATTTATGTTGTGATTACACCCAAAAACTAGTAAGAAAAGAAGGCCCAAGCACATTCTCTAGATTTTACAAAATTCTCCAAGCCCCACTGAGCCTATGATTTCTGGAAGAACAAAGTAATAGATATGAAACTCTGCAAAGCGCAGCTCAGCCTGTGAGTGGAAGAAACAAACGTTTTTGACTCTGTACCAGAAGGGATACAGATACAATCAATATGTCTAAACTTGATTCTATATGTGCTAAAGATGTCAATTTCTGAAGATACTGTGATGTCTGTTCCCAGTGAATGAAGTGGGAGTGGTGAGCATGCAAGCCCTTTGATAGAGCTGAATGCTTTAAATTGTTTTCGAAAGAGTTGCTTGAAGCACCTCTGCTTCAGCTGCCCCACTTCTTGCACACACTCCTAACACAGTCTGCCAGAAGAGTACAAAATTGAAGGTATCAGCTTTGACTAGTAGCCAGAGATGACACTCCTAGCAAAGACCATCTCACTGTGTAATAGGGAGACAACTATGGAAAGAGGTTTCGAACAGAACAGACAAGACAAATGCCCAGATCATTCCAGATATCACAGGAGATCTACCTTATAGAACAAGCTGACTACATGAAATAAGACAGTGTGCTGACAAAAGCTGAATTACAAGGCCGAAAAAGAAAAATATTTAGTGCAACAGGGAATAGAAAGAGGCATAGTACCTATCCAAATACAAGGTTATTATTCCATACCGACAAGCCACTTACTACAAATTACAACATGTATGGATGTGAGGACAGTCCATCACTGTCTCATATTTAAACCTTATTAGTTTGGAAAAAAACTCCACATGCTACTCATGAGATTTTCAATTTGGTTAATACTCCCAAAGGTAAATGACAGAAGGGTAAAAGTGGGCCAAATCATTCACTGGAAGAGTCTCATAACTGGTAAGGATATGTAAGCCTGTTTGTTTTCCAAGTTTAAGCAGATGGACTAGAATCTAGTTTGAATTAATAACAGTAGATTGATGTTTGGAAGAAGAATCATCACCATCATCAGCACAAGTTAGTTAAGATGGACATGGGAAAAAATGAAAACAATAAGCCGTAACTATTCTTTCACATGTTATAGATGCATTACATCTGTATTCATCCAATACATACTTTACACCAATTCTCCTGTGGTATTTCAGCATTTTTTTTTTCAGATTTTTTGCTATTAACTGTAAGGAGACAAAAAAACCTGTGGGGCTTCAGTAGTCTTTGAATGACTGTTTATACTCAGGCTGCTACAAAACTTAAGTTAAAAAATTGAAAGTGTAAGAATTTTAGGTGCAATAAGTTTATATTGAAACATTAAATAAGCTGAAGATGCTTAATCCTCACATGAAAAGTCCACACCTGATTTAATGTTGCACAATTAATTATCTTCAAATTTTTTTGCCTTCAGTTCATTCAGCTGAACTTTCATAATGCTATATTCCTTAAACTTGCATATAAATATTATTTGTAGAGTATGAACTCCTAAAAAATATTATTTGTAGAGCATGAACTCCTAAATACATGACATGTAAATGGCTTTTACATGTCACATGCATACATACTAAATGAAAAATGAAACACTGTTATGGAATACTTGATGAACAGAAGGTTAAAATGTTCCCATATTTTATTTCCTTGAAGTGAAAGGACATAACATTTACCTCTATTATCTCTGGTAGGAGGGTCATTCTTAGAAGGTAACACAGTTCGCCGACTCTGTAAAGAAAGAAATCTTTCTTACTTGATCACCATATTATTGAAAACATAAGCTGCAGCCCCATCTCTGCATCTTTCCAGTGAATGAAAATAACATGACAACAGCAATAGAGATGTGACTGTTGCCAAATCCCTCCCTGAAAAGTGAAGGGGTGAAGACTGATTGAACTATATGTACTGTCTCAAAGCAACCTCCAAAACTTTTTCTATACTTTTCATTGAGATATATTCAGTTATATAAATATTAGTTTCCAAACTACTCCTGTGCCAAACCTGTTCTTAAAAAATTTTAGAAATCCCTGTTCACCATAGGAAAAAGAAAGGAACACTGTTATCAAACAGCACAACAGAAACAGAAGTTAAAAGTTAAAAATTCCAGCATAACATAATATATAGAATGACTGTAAGGTTTTCATGAACATGTTGCATAGGTATTACAAACCTTCACAATTTTGTTTACTTTGGATGATGCAGCAGGTGGTGGTAGTGTCTCTGGACTAGGTTCAATATCTTCATCAGGTGCAAGATCTGGGTTAAGTGAAAATATGCTCTCTAAATCAATCTGCGTAAAAGATCATAAAACACAGTTATGAGACTTAAAACATAACAAACCCTCTCCATTTCTCCTGTTATAGTTGACAATAAACAGTAAACATATTTAGTGTTCTTACCACACAATTTGTTAAATCTAATATCTGAATTATCTTGTTTTATGTTTGCTAAAAACAGACTAATCTTTGGTCTCTGTATTACTTGAAAACACATAATTCAGAAAACGGATAAATTAAAAATGACCAATACATAGCCATAAGTGATTAAACCAAAACAGAAGTAGCTAGTATTAGTGTCATTATCCCTCTTAAAATTTTGATTTTTCTATTTGTAAAAAGAGGATAACAAAGTTAGCCTTTTTAATCTGGTTCTAAATAAATAGATGAAAAGAACTAAAAATATATGACATAGACCTCAGGAAGTCAAATTTACTAGAACAGAAACCAGAATTTCCTTAACACTTCCTGTACAAAACAATTTGTAACCAAAGAATCATCAAGTAAATTAAGATTTATGTATCATTTTTGTTTCCAGTGCAAATTCCAAAGTAATATTCATGTAGATTACATTTTTTTTAAAAGAGAAAAGTTCTAAATAGTTAAGCTTACTTCTTTCCCTTTAGTATCTCCATTTTCAATCCATTCAACAGTTACGCTTTCATTATCTTTGTTTAGGGATGTTACCATAGCTTGGTGAATTCGGCCTATAAAGCAAACACAGATGATCACTGACTGTTGGACAAAAATTCCAGAACTTATTTTATCCCTACACTTAGACATGCAGAAAGAGGTAGAAAAAAGAGGGTTGAAAAAAAAAAAAAAAAAACAGGTAATAAATAGGTGGTTCCAGGTCACACACTGTGAAGTGGCTCAGATCTGATCCAGCAATGAAGGCTCTAATAGAACAGTCAGCACAAAAGTGAAAAGGCAAAAAACAGAAAACTGAGTGATACGTAAGCAGAACACTGCATGAAAGCCACACCACTTAGACACACTCTTTCCTTGAGAGAAGAAAACTCCAACACCGCAAGACTCCCATAGGTGCTAAAGTCCGCTGAGGTGCACTCCACAAAGGCCTATTTGTCCCCCTTCTAGGCTGACACAAGATTACACATCTCAACACAGAAGTGAAGCCCTTTGAAACTGTGTTCTGATACCCATTTTTTATGTGCATTCAATCAGCTGGTAGTCCAACTAACATTAAACTCTCTGGAACAATAATACAAACCATTATTTTAGAAAGAGCTACTTACACAGGCTGCTGACCCTGAGTTAAGGTGCTTTTGCTTTGAATTCTTCAGTGAAAGACCCAAAGGCATCAAGCCCCCATAAAAGTACAATAAAATCTGTAAACTTTCAGTAGGAATAAGGATTTTTCTTCTAAAATATGTAGTGCATTTCAATTTTTTTTCTGTCCTATTTCCTATGCACAGTAGAGAAGAGCAATTGGAAGAGCAGAACAGCCATGCACTGACACAAAAGGATCAAGGTGTCACATTGATTTCACATCCATGCTTTGCCCTGAGGATACCAAGAACTGAGGTACAGTGCAATGCGTCCTTTCACACCCTTGTTTAACGAGCCATAGTATGAAGAAGCAATCCCTTGTTCCATAAGTGACCATTCTGGAGCAGCTGCTGCTGCTGGGCACCTGCTTGGGGTGAAGCACAGCACAGTAAGCACACATCTGCTCCAGTCTGGGCCTCCTCTGCCTTGTACCTTCTCTTCTCCTTTCCTTAAGCTACCAGCCCCACAAATCCCTGACAGTTTTCTCCTCTGCTGATTGTTTCCAATTTTTTTTTTAGCCATCTCAGTCACAATTTTACAGCTTTTCAGAAAAATAAAAATAAATGTTTTTATACAGTCTAAGCCTTCTAGGGCCTGTTGAGAGACAGAAAGAAAGAAAAACCTTGAGTGATACCCCAAATTATCTCACCTAACAGTACAAGAAACAAATGTATTCCATTAATTTTTTTTTATTTTTTTTTTTTATTACAAAGGCTGCCTAAACATTCAGATGTAGTTCAGAGTCACCAAGAAGAGAGACTACAAGGAAGCTTCATTAAAGGTAGCAGCAATTCCTGGTACTCTAATACAATGTGTGGAGGAAGACACTGACAAATTTGGGTAAAGCATAGCACTCAGGGAACTTGCAGAGCAGCCAGCAACCCTGGGTACCATTGCTTTCACATCTGTGGCGCTCACCTCAACAGCAACATACATCATATATGCATTTAAAACCTCCATGCCTCTCCTTGCCCAAAGCATAACATTCGCTCCACCGCTTAAAGAAGGTTAAGTAGTTTTTTTAACATTAAAAAAAAGGTCTCCTCTTTTGCTTCACTTGGTTTCTATCCTCTGGCATTCTTGTGTTTTTACTTCTCTGGCCCATGCTTTGTCTGAACAAACCCTTCCATTTGTGCTCCCTGAGAACCATTCTCTCCATCCTCAATACACCTCTCCATTAGTATTTCAGCTTTTAATAACATCTAGGGACTTAATTTTGTGCAAGAACAGTCTGTCGTTGAACTGCTTCAATGAGCTATCTGGTCCTTCAGCAAAGTAGGAACAGAAGCCGCTGTCTTCCTGTAACAATGCCACTCCTGCCTCTTCTGCAGACAGTGCTGCAACCAGATCGCAAGGACACACAAACTCTGGGAACTGGAAACTCAAGTTTACATTGGCATAATATTATGCTGCTGTTTTAAGGCTGTCAATCTAGAATCAAGAGAAAAATGATATATGAAAAACATAAATTTAGCAAAACACATTCTATACAATATTCCAATAATAATCAGTATGTTTCCAAATTTTCTACATTTTGAAGAAAATTACCACTCACAGCTGCAACCTGTGACACTGTGTTAGTCACAGAGCCATCACAGAAGTGCTACTACCTGCTTCTGTGCTGTTACTTTTTACAGAGAACATTTAATAATTATGAAAGGTTTAGAAGATCAAAGCAGACTGATGAATTAACAGAAAATACCCCACTCACAAAAACACAGTAAGCCAGCATGCCGTAACAAAAAAATCACAAGAAATCTTCCATCTCTGTGCCAGACTTCACCCGTTCCCTGGCCAAGAAAGTCAGGACTGAATAAAAAGCACAAAAAAACTCAACACTAACAAAAATAAAAGTTATGTCCATCTTCCAAATATTTTCAGCTTAAACAGAAAACGTTCACCACAATGTTTAAACTGGCAGTGTACTCATACAATTTGTTCCTAAAAATTCTTTGTGTTCCTAAAAGTTTACATGTTATTGAAGTGCCAGATAGCACATTTACATCTTTACAATTGCCTCTTGCTCTCTGCAAACAGTATTCCATTATATTTTTCTAGTACACAGCTGAATACAGCAGCTGGCAAATTCAGAAATGCCAGCAACCAATTAGGCTGGCATAAACCTCGTCTAGCATATAAAGCAAGACCAAGCTACAAATGCTAAAGCATGAGAGCCAAATCAATCTGCACAAAGTGGTTCAATGCAACGTCTCTAATTTCTGGTGCACTTTCTGGAGCTAGTATCAAAATGTGACATATAAAACTGTCCATGTAAACAAAAACGTGCATTATGACAAACTAATTGGTCAAACTAAGTAACAAGTGATTCAAAGAACATCATCTTGATGCACATCTCAAAAATAAAAGAAGAAATTAGAGCTGATACAACAATTATTCACTTGGTATTCCCTTAACTTCTAGTGTCCCTTCCCACATGATTAGAATTCACATCACAAGTACTTTTTTTTTCTGGGAAGTTGTATTGCGATAGGGCTCCCCAGGGAAGTGGTCACAGCACCAAGCCTATCCGAGTTCAAGAAGAGTTTGGATAATGCTCTCAGGCACATGATGTGATTCTTGGGGTGTCCTGTGCAGGGCCAGGAGTTGGACTCGATGATTCTGATAGTTCACTTACAACTCAGCATATACTATGATTCTATAGGGCTCAAAACTAATGAAGACATTATCTGAAAAATAGTATTTGTGTAAATATGTTCAGTCATGTAACATGTGGCATCTGGCTTATCTCCTATTGACTAGAGCATGCAGAAAATACTGCTGCCAATACAGCAATATAACACAAAGCTGTGTGAAGCCAACACTTTACAATTACCTTAAATACACATACATTACAATATTCTCACTCTATTCAATAGAAGTGAAATTTACACTCAGATCAGACTATGGAGAAGAGAGGTTCCTAATTTCCACTATGACCCTTTCATTCCACCCCCAAAAACAGTAGCAGGACCCTACCCAGAAGTGTATATTATGACCATCATACGGTTGCTTAAGCCTTATCAGCTCAAGCCCAGGCAAACTATTTTTAGCACAGTCAGGCTATGGCAACATTAACAGACCTAACATTCAGTAAAGGAAACCCATGGCTTGCTCATGTTCCATCCCGTCTACTTGCCACATCTTCAGTAGCACAAATGTATTCTGTATCTCTAGCAACAAACCATCAGCCAAGCACTTAGCTTTTCTAAGTGCATCAGCAGTACATGCTGGTGAATGTAAAAACATACTACAACTTCACATCTGCTACAGCCTAGCTGAGGATGACTACTGCAACAGAAGCTACTCATCCCTAAAAGGGTATAATACACGTTTGTGAAACAGCCATGATTTTCCTATGCGTGCTCATGAGGGACTGAAGTGAATGTCACCCCCTAGAGACATCTAGACATGACTGACCTTCACCCTCTGTCACTTGATAGTCAAAAATTAAAACTGTGAAAAGTACTATTTTCTTCTTTCTCTTTTAAAAATAATACAACCCCAAATTACAGATTAAAAAAGTGTTTATGAGAACCATGAAGCTGCAAATCTAGAAGCAGCAGTTACAAGAATTACTGTGGTCCAGAAAATTATCTTCTGTGTTACAGGCTGCAATCCGTGCAACTCTGGTGGAAAGGCTTTCCTGCTCAAGAAAAAAAGAGTTCCAGGCTTTGTGTCTCCAGCACTGTCAATTGTGGGGATGTCCCCATTCAGACGATCAGTACTTGTCATGGTCTTTCTTCCCTGCACTGCACAGACACTCCTGCTGCTAATCCCCCAAGGAAAAACTGGCAGTTACTGCTGACTGGTATTAGTGTCTCCACAACACTAAATGTATTTGATTTTATTTTGTTTCAAAGTTTCATTCATCCACAAACAGGTACACTTTTATTTTCCTTGTATCTACCACAGCTACCTTAGCTTTGTTTACTTAATCATACCTATTTATTTTGGGATTTCCAGCCTTCCTTATTATCTTGTATGTTACCTTAGTTACAGTGTTATCACACTGTCAAATGGACCACTACATATGCACGGTACTTACAATATTTCTAAAGCAAGTTCTTAAATACTAAAAAGAACATATAATTCTAATTAAATAAATATTTTAATATTTATTTTTGTGAATGATTCATAGCTGCTAGCAATTAATTTTGCTGTATTATATAAATTATCATAGCAATACATAAGTCCTTCACATGACACATGTTACCACCATATTTCATAATCTCTGTAAACCTCTACAAAGTAACAGATAGGGATTTTGAGAATATAAAGGAGTACTACCCAAATCAAGCTTCCTATTTCTGCCTATGTATTTCAGCTTTGAATTAAAATCCAACTTTATCTACTCTTTCCCCCTCATAAAAAGCTACCAAACTCAGAAATATCCCAAGCTAAGATATGTATGTAATTTCTGTGCAAGTACCAATCAAACACAGTGCTTACGAAAGGAATGAGGAGGCAAGATATAAGCAACACACAGGCACGTCACTGAACTGTATATACTATTTAGATTCAAAATACAAGAGTATATTTAATGTCCCCCATATAGTACACACGACACACACTTTTTGGCTCCCCTTGCACTCAAGCCCCTCCACTCTGAAGCAGTTAATTAAAATTCACCATGCTCAGCCTATCTGAACTTGTTAGCTGTCCATACTGAAGTGCCTTCTCTAAAGTTACCAAGAGTTGCATCCTTGCATTCCTGCCATGGGGTTTGCTTCTCTAGTAATTGTCAAATCTCCAATCTTTTCGTGCTGTAATTTGTTTGGTTTTTCTGTTAGTGTTTCATTTTGCAAGCTGATGTCTAAAATTTCCCTTTACATTAAAATCAAGTTTCCTGTGGTTTCCCCAGTCAGTGGAAGATTTTGTTTCTTACTTCTCTTCAAGGCAGGTCCACTCTCTTTTAGGGGTGGGGACCTAATATTCTTCCAAGCACATTTCGAAAGGCATTATTTTACATTAACGAGCTCTTCTTAAAACATATTCGCTTTAATTACTTTCAGAAGCTTCAATTACCAGTTAAATCAATGGCACTCATCCTACTGGCTTCACAAAAGGTTTTCAATAGCATCTCACCATCACAGCATTCAGAAGCTACAGCTGCATATTGCCTCTGGAGGTGTCAATGTCAGAGCAAGAGAGGAGACATTTCTAAAGCAGCTGAATTCATAACAAAGTGTCACATCATGATGGCCAAACAGATGCACTGATATGTAGATATTTACAAGCAAGTTATCTCAGCTGTCCCATGCTAGTCATCCTATTATCAAGGGATGTTAAGTTCTCCACTTGCTTACTAACTTACCCACAGAAAAGATATTTCGAAGGAAGCACCTGTCTGGTCATATCTAATACATACTACTCTAAGTCCTCTAGAAAACTTTCAATAAATGGAACACATTTCACTTTTATGTTATTCAGTGGTCTGCCTTCGCTATTCACCAAAAAAAGCTGCACTAGCACCTGGCTGTCAATATAAACAAACATTTTTACAGATTGCATATGCTCACAGTCATTTAATAGTCTGTGCTTTTCTTCATGGCTTGTACAAACACACCTGCACAAGAACTAACTCTACCTGTTTCAGTCTTTTAGGAGTATCTGCTTTTCCAACATTGCCAAGCAAGAGGAGGTGCAATATCCCAAAGCTCCAGATTGCTTTCCACAGGAGCACTCGCTGTCAAGTAACAGTAATTCTCAAACGGCACTCACTTTTCCTCTTGGCACTGCACCCTGCAGTCCACATTTACTTTGTGATTGGCTACAATATCAATGTTTAATGCCTGTCATTTAGAGTTTATGACCTCCTCACCTATGGCAAAAGTATATTCACTTTGTGCCATGTTCTGACCCAGTTGTTTCATTCCATACTTCCTAATCTTCCTGCACGGCATACAACTCCACAGAGATGATAGTCACACTCTAACATAGTAATGAGGTTTCCCAAGAACAGTGTTACTTTCTGTGTATTAATAACTTTAATGGATGGAAAAAAACAGCTGACAGTCCCAAAACTGTTCACAGAAGGTAAGTTGTCAGTCAAAAATTACTAGGTATGCTATCATCCCCTGTCTTTAACACATTACCTTTCTTGTGTTTAAGTTTCACTTGCATAATTTTTCATACTCTACTAAACAGTTTATTTAAACTCAGAGAAACAATGCTGCACAAAGCTTCTCCCATACTGATGCCCTGGCAGGAACAAGCTCCAGTCAGGTCACTCTGCACTCAGTTCCAGGATTCAAGATCATGTTTACCTGCTTCACTAGTTTGGGACACAGAGACTAGGAGCACTTCAGCATCTGTCCTCCACTGTTTCCTGCTACTTTTACTCATGGCACTGTAGGTTCCTAGAATGACTTGATTAGATTTGTAATTTTTCCATTTGCCTTAGTGCAAAATCACACAGGATGAGCTGTAATCACTTCTGAAATTGATGTTCATGTGAGGCACAATTGCTCCATGATATGAAATCCTGTACACTCATGTTAGCCTTGTGGCTGGAGTACCACAATGGTCATTCTCTTTGTGATGGGAAGGGGAAGAAACTCCTACAAGGATCTAGCACTTTCTGTCAAGGTAGATTGTGTCACACTCTTACTGAGCCATGGCATAAACCATGACCAACCTTCTCATTCTCAAACAGCAGGCAGCACAAGGATATAACAGAAAACTTCAAGCCCTGGAAATCACCTCTGTGCCTTTTATTCAGATCACAATATGGACAGAAACCCTAAGACAACTAGTAAGGAGTTGGTTCATGTTCACAACATTGTTTGGATGAGCAGCGCTTTAGGGCTCATCCTAGGTTCCTCAGCTGTGCTTCTGGTAGCAAGTACCACAGTGCTGCAACAGGAGCAGCGAGGTCTGCAGAGCAAAGCATGTGGTGCTGGGGACCAGACACTCATATCATGTGTTTTGGAAGGGCCTGGGCAGGTCTAGCACTCTTTGTTGCAGTACCTCACGTATGTGGAGTGCACCCTCCAGCTACATTTCATACAAAAGGAATTGGTGTGCTTCATAGCTACTTTCACAGGGAACTAAAGCAAAGCACAAGGAAGTAAGAGATGATTAGAAAATATGTGTCCAAAGCCAACTTTTCATATGAACTGAAATCCCTGTTACACATGCACCCCTGTGGTCCCAAATGGCATGCCTAGAGCACCAAGACCTCTTAATTCACCTTGACCTACACAAAAATGAGAAAACTGCATTGCAGCCTCCTACTGTGATGCTTTTAAGAGCACAAATAGGAGCATGTTCTGCACTCCCAAGGACAAGCATAAGAATATGAAAGTATGATGTTTACTAAAATACAGGATTGTTCAAGCAGTGATAGACAAAATGGCACAGTTCACATCTGTTCTCAAGAACCAGTCAAGGAAGTTCAGGCTTCCTGTAAGAGGCAGGTCATCTGGTTCACTCCAAACAGGAGCCTTGAAATGAACTAGCACATGTGCACTGAGAATGATATGGTATCAGGACACTACACTAAAATGAGGTGCAAGATAAATTCACAACCAGAACAGTGCAAATCATGAAATACTTTAATCCTCTATACAAGAGGAATACATACAAACAACTACTAATAAAGGAGGACATTGGAAAAGTGAAGCACTGTTTTCTTTTATTGTATAAGCCTTTCAAAACACTAGCTACAAACTTACACATCATCTTCCAGCCTGGTGTCCTTCAAATTACACTAAATTCACTGTCTGATCCTTTAGCAAGACAGCTTTTTGGGCAGTCAGATGTCATGACTTCAAAAAGGCATCCCAAAAATAAGGAAGTACAGAATAAAGTAGCAGATGAGCTTCAACATAGACAAAGAAAAGATAACACACCCAGAGAAAACAAATCTAAATTATGGGTATATGGTGCTGAAACTGCAACTAGAAGTCAAGAGATCCTTAAGTTGACACAGTTCTCTAAAAACACCATTGACTAAACATGCAGCTGCAATGAGAAGAAAAAGCTGGTAAAATTTAAAAGCAAGTATCATTTTCAAAGTATAAATAAAACTGGGGTACACCCACATCTCAAGTACTGTGGCACTAGTCTTCAGACCACAAAAAACATAGTGGGATTAGAAGAGCTTAAGAGGACAACTAAGAAGACAAAAAGAATTATAATATTAAGGCTAGTAAGACTGCTCACTTTTGAGGGAAAGACTGGGGATAGACTTGGTTGAGCTTTACAATCATAAAGGACAAAATGAGTGGAAACTGTTATTCACCACATCCTGCAACACTAAAGCTGGGAGCAGTCTCTTAAGGCACAGATAAAAGTGGTAATTTACTTTTCTATGCAGCAAGCAGAGAACTTCTTGATCTTGTTTCTGCAAGAGGCAGACAGTGTAAGTTTGGTAACAAAGGTATTCAATAAATTCACAGACAACAGGTCTATTAATAGGACTAGGCAGAGCTGTACTTCTAAGATCTAGATATAATTCTGAACAGTGGGGGAAGACAAAGACTGGACAGTGGCAAGGCTGACCTGCTTTCCCTAAATAGCCTCTCCAACAGCTGTTGGGTTAGATGAACCGTCCATCTGACCCACTAGGATACCTCTTATAATAGTGGTGAGCTTACTAAAAGTGGTAAGGAAACAGAGGAACCTCCAAAAAGGCAAAAATATTTGAAAATATTTAAAAAAAACCCACATTCTCCAACTTCACTAGAAATCTTATGAGAAGGTTTTCATTCACTTTTCAAAAGCAATCTTAATTTCGTCATACATTCACATAGCAATATCCTTACCAAAGTGTAAAAAGAAAGTCCAAACCAAAACAGCAATAATCTACCCATTTTCAAAATTCGTGCAACTTTTTCCAAAGCCTTGTGGTCCCTTCCATAGCTCATATGAACCCCCTTCAGTTCTCATATTTAAGAAAGATTAAGCAATGAGAGGTGCAAACTTTATTCAAATGAGAACAAAACATTAATGTATGATATGATATGATAATATTTTCTGTGCCCTCTCACATTTTTTCTTTTACTGGCATAAGCGGATGTTTTCATTCAATTCCTGGTAATGACATTTCCACCTCCCCTGTGAGTTCACAACTTGTAAATAAGTAGAAGGAATAGTTTAAGGTCTTATATATATTTTTGCTACAGTTTTGTAAAAGTGATCATTGTGGAAGACTTCTGGGCAGAAGACAGCTTTGGCCTTGAAGAGGTGCAGCTATGAGCACGGGAAAGCAGAGAAGAAAACACCTATGGCCTTGTTACAGGCATGGGAAAATAGAAAGGAGAAAAACAACTGAGAAAAACAAGTGCAAACAACAAGATATGTTTTGACTCTTACCAGCATAAGGAGAGATGTGAACCACCTACCAGAAGATGGTCTAAGACTCGTGGACAGAAGCACTTGGCTAATAGTGTATGAGATGTGTATGCACGGACAGATAAGAAAAAGTATAAAGAGAAGCCTTCTGATAATAAAGTAGGTGCTAGTTGTAAATATTCTCTGTCCCAAACCTCTGTGTGTGTTTGGGGAATTTTTTTGTCTGTTGCCACAGATCTGACATATTTTTGCACATTTAATCAGCAGTTCATTAAGAGTCCTTTAGGACAATTTTGCAGGCAGCTTTTATAAATCTTTTAAAACAGCTCCTTGAAATTACTGTCCAGAATATATTGTTATATATTTTTGAAAATCCAGACCCTCTGTGTTCAGTGTAAATTTCAATACATTTATGAAGTGCAGAAACAAAATGACATTCAGTACAAGTATGTCCTTGTAAGGTATTGGCCAGGATAGTTATTTTTCTTCCAAGCAGCCAGTACATTGCTGTGTTTTGGATTTAGTAAGAGAACAATGTTGATAACACACTGATGTTTTGGTCATTGCTAGTCAGTGCTTACCCTAAATCAAGGACTTTTCAGTTTCCCGTGATCTGCCAGCAAGCAGGTGCACAAGAAGCTGGGAGGAAGCATGACCAGGAGAGCTGATCCGAAATGGCCACAGGAATATTTCATACTTTTATAGGAACATGTAGTGATAGGACAAGGAGAACTGCTTTAAACTCAGAGAGTAAATTTAGATTAGGTATTTGGAAAAAATTCTCCATTGTGACAGTGGTGAGACACCGTAACAGGCTGTTGAGAGAAGCTGTGGCTGCTCCACATCTGGAAGTTTTCAATGCCAGGCTGGATGGGGCTCTGAGCAATCTGGTCTAGTGGAAGGTGTCCCTGCCCATAGTGAGGGGGATGGAGTGGTGGAAGATAATCTTTAAGGTCCTCTTCAACTCAAATCATTCCATAATTCTGTGATTCCTTACCACAGAACACCATGTCCAGTATATAAAGTGGAGTGAGTCGGCTGGGGGAGCCACCTCACTGCCTGGGGACAGAGAGGACATCAGTCAGCAAGCAGTGAGACTTTGCACTGTTCATCACTTGCCTTTCTTTGGGTTTTCGTTCTCTCTCTCTTACTGTTGCCTCCCTTTCCATTAAAATTATATTGCTGTTGTTACTATTATCATTATTATTGCATTTCAATTATCAAACTGTTCTTTGTTCAACACATTTTTAAATTTTTTTTTTTTCTGATTCTCCTCCCCATCCCACCAGGGCTGGAGGCATGTGGAGTGAGAAAACAGCTCTGTAATACTTAGTTGGTAGGTGGGGTTAAACATGGACAGTCATTCAAACAGCACTGGGGTGTCGTAGTTGTTGAAATTTGTTTAGTAAGAGGATTTAAAATTGTGGTGGATTCTAACAGTGTGGTGAATACCACATGCAAAAGACTGAGATGACTTGAACAGTCTTCTCTTTCCCCTTTTTCATTTTGTGTGTTGCTTGAATAAATTGCAGAGATCTCCTTTTTATCATTTTTTCTACTTTCCCTGAAGCTGACAGTAGCTGCCTAGAAACTGTAGCTTCCTGCATCACGTAGAAAATTTTTGCCAGCACCTTCTATAGATGTTTTCAAACGGTACCATTTGCTTTTCATGACCCACATGACAAATAACTTTCTTGCTTGTTTTGCTTGCTGGGTTTTTTTTCCCCTTTTACTTTAAAATATTACATTTAGTGAAAATATTTACCATGGCTCAATTAATTACAGAGCTGCCAACTGTTGCTCCTGGTTAAAACTGAGAAGACTTTATTCTCATGCAAGTTTAAAGCTTGTACTTTACCTTAACAAGGGTCTAAAAATTTAAACCAACAAGAAAACCTTAAGTAATGTTTTAATTCTTTTGCATTTAATGAAAGCTTATTGTAACTTAAATATCATGTGGCTGTGATTAATATTCACCTCATTCATCACCACCTGAATTCCTATCATACTAAAATGTAAAAATTAACTATGAAGTTCAAATCATAAAAATACAAAAGTACAAGCAGACACAACCAAAATCAGAAATTTTGAGTATTGGAAATTTAAGTGTGCATGTACTTTTCAAACTGAATTTATTTCCACTGCCATCTTCCTGGAGGCAGACATACTCATCAGCACATTGCTATGCATGCCTCCATCTCCAGCAAACACTTCCAAAGATCAGTCAGAAATTCTCCTCAAACTCTGTAGGTAGTTCATCCGCTGGGGAAAAGTAACACATTTTAGTGACTGCAAAATGTGCAGCCCTGTGCAGTAAAATTTCTAAAGCCAAACTCTGCAAAGACACAACTATGCTATGCACATTGCTTCTAAAGTTTAAGTTTTCACAAAAGCCCAGCCTCCATCTCCCTTCACTCACACATTCAATGTGTTTATCCATCGATGGCAACTCTCACAATAAAGCCGTAATTAACAGAAGAGACTGAAAATAATCACACTCCTGATATCTGGGATTACACAGAGGTGAGAGTACCTGATGGGAGCCACTAGAACACCAAAATTGCACTTGGCAAAGCTTCAGTGTGATTACTGATAGCTTAAAAACATTCCTCTACCTGAAAAGAATTATCACGCTCATAAAATTGAAAACAAAGTAAAAAGATTTTTTGTTATCTGCAAGTGACCAGAAGTCACTCTGTTCCTGATTGGAATAGATCAATTAGTTTTACAGGGTGTTGGTGTTACACCAGTGGCAGGGAATGCAGAAGACTGTTCTCTTTAGAAGCCTGGGAAAGCCAAAGCAGCTTATGCCTGATGCAACAAGAACTACCCCTGGATAAAAACAATAAGCTACTCTGAAAGCATACTTACTTGAATAAAGCAAAATAAAAAACTCTACTACCACATTCAAGCTTTTAAGCAACAAAATCCCTCATCTTTCAAGAGTTGTAATATCAAACTCAGTTTTGCTAAAAAAGACCCAATTAAAAAAAAAAAAAAGGAAAAAAAACCTGATCAAGTGGCTTAATTACTAAATTTAACTGCTAATTCACATACTTGAAAAATGTCATTAAAAGTTTTGGTTAGACAGTACAGAACTGTCTTCAAGAATCCTTACTTATTCCTTTAAACTAAGCAATTCTAAAATTAACTTTAGTTCCTAGCAACATGAAATAACTGAATTTAGATGGTAATAGTAGAGTTATCAGAAGTCTTCTATGCATGTACGGCTCATGTAAATGATTCACTGCACTACGCACATTAAAAAACCTCACAAGCATAGCTTGTTAAATTCATTCTCTTTTCCAGAAAAGATAAATCTAATATAATTTTCCACACAGTTTTATTGCCCTTTGTCTAACAGATGTAAAATCTAAGTTGTACATATTTAGTAATGAACAAATTCAAATACACCGAAATTAGCTCTACAGAACACTTTTTAATAGGGAAATGGCAGTGTCATCCTTGTAACACTGTCTCTGAGAACTACTACCTGTGGCTGTACCATTTCCAATGAGCAATTACCATGCATGGTGAACAGTGGCACAAGAGACAAACATCAAGCCCATTCTACCTCCAAAGGGGGCTCCACTTCAGAAGAGCATTTAATATGGCAGATTAATTCACTGACTTATAGTAAATCAATGGTTTATGACTGTTCTAAGCCATGACTGACCTGTTTATCATGATATCTTCTGGAAATATGAACAAAGCATGTTTCCAGGTTATTGGACACAGTCAGTGCTGTTTCATGGCTAAACAATACAGCATTCAAAGCACACCTTTACAGAAGTCAAAGGTGTTGAAAAATCATGTCAATAACCTGTCTATGTGTATATTGGGAACACTGTAGGAAACTACAGACTGTTTAATTCTTTGAGTGAAAATAAAAAAAATAGTACTCAAACAACAATACAAAACAGTGAAGGTTTTAAGGAAAGGAACAAGGGTAGAAAAAGAAAGAACAGCACATGTGCCTGTACGTACACAATATGAACAGGTTTGAGGATATAGCTAACAGGAGTTTTAGACAACCTATATCTAAACCATGTACCTAAACCATAGTTCAGGTTTCCTGCTCTCACTCTCTCACTTTCCTACAACACATCTAACTAAAAACTAACCCCAAAGCAGTGGGCAGACAAAAGCAGCCTGAAGTTACACATCTTTATAATCAAAACTAACTGTAGCTAACTTAATTATGATGAATGTCTAACAGTCTTACACAAATACGAAAATATCTACCCAAACCTAGGAAAAAATGCTCAAACAATATATCTGGGAACATCTGGTTTAATGTCTATGTTCAGTCCACTTTTGAGAACAATTTGAACAAAACCCCACATACCAAGCCACAATAAAATCCAGAGGTTTGGAATATACAACTGCACACATTTTTAAAAAGGGTATTAGAAGGAATTGTTAACTATTCCCTTCAAAAACATAAAAAGACTTCTCAAAAGATGCAAGTCATAAAACTGGAGAACATACATAAACTTTCAAACAAAAGAACTGTTCATATATCTGAAAACTTTTTCATGTTTTTGAAACAGATGAACAGATATAATGAAGAATTTATTACAGCTACATAAGAACCTTTTACCATACATCTGGAAATACACACTGAAAGCATGTATGCTTACAAATAATTTTATCTATGCTACAGAGGCATAACAAGAAACTGATTATCAAAAGCCAATGTCTTCTTAAAAACTCTTCAATTTTAAATTACAAGCACCATTATACCTGACCATACATTATATTTCCTACACATTCTCACTACTGGACAAAGTCAAGACAGCTTAGTAGTCCTTACTGTTAAGCTCCATATCTTATTCCTTGCAATACATTAGAAACTTAAGTTAATTCTGAAGTTAACATAAACTTTTGATGTATCAAAAGTAATTGAATTCTTTTCCTGTATGGAATACACATCATGTAGCAAACACCACATTTTAGTGCTCACCATGGGTTGACCACAGTATTCCCTTCCCGATCCTGAATCCAGTCATACAGTATAGTGCAGAAGACAAGATAACACAACAAAATATAAGATAGGAAGAAAAATTAAAGAAAACCTAAACCACACTTTATGATTTAAGCAGTAAATGAAAAAACTTAAGCAAGAAGAGAGCAAAGAAGTGAATTTACTCCATTCTGTTACTTATTCCTCAAGCACAATAAAAAAGCACTGTGGCACACTCCACAAGTAAAGACAGCAAATAAGCTACAGATTTTGTGCCCCAGGAAAGGAGCTCACCTGGTAAATACTTCACACTCATTTCTCTACATTGTTCCACAGCAAGTGGATTTATGAAAAAAATTTAAAAGGCTAGTTCATCTCCTAGAGCAAATAGAAAAAATACTTCTGCAATGACATTACTTTTCATTCAGGCAAGAATTCTTCCCCAGAATTTATCGTCTTGTCCAACCCTGATCAGATAAAAAGCTATGCCTGGTGACAGAGCAGCACGGCAAGGTCTTCCATTCATAAAGCCATAAGAAAAGACAAGCAACACTAGGCCTGAGCAATAGGCATCACAGCAAGTGGGTGAAAAGAACAATTTAATAATAAAAAGAATAAAATAATACCTTTTAAATGAAAACGAAGGATACATTCCCCCACAACATGATTAATGGGGGGAAAAACATGCAATACAAGCTATGTGATCCCAGTGGCCACATACAGCTCTAAAGACAATACTTGTCTATATGTAATACTGTATTAAACACACTCATGGAACAAAAATGAGATTTCCCGAAGCTGAAGACTCAACCCTTGTCATTCAAAAAAGCTATTTATACAAAATACAGAAGGTCTACATAAATATCTGAGAATCTGTGAGTTACAATGAAAATTCATTTACTGCTCAATGAAACCTGAATACTTACAAAGTGATTTCAAATCGGACACAGAAAATTTAACACATCCTCCTGGTCAATTCTTCTGAAGGAACAATCTCCAGAAACTCTGGATGTAACAATGGGAACCAACACCGGATAAGTAAGCCTAAATGTTGG
Organism: Sclerurus mexicanus; assembly: GCA_013396755.1. Taxonomy (NCBI): domain Eukaryota; kingdom Metazoa; phylum Chordata; class Aves; order Passeriformes; family Furnariidae; genus Sclerurus; species Sclerurus mexicanus. The sequence goes on from VWZF01001993.1 coordinate 30,520, forward strand.
ACCCATTAGCTGGACCAGCAATTGCAGACTTGGAAGTCTGGGTGTGTTCTGGCTACTGTCGAAACAAAAAGACACATTGTGTCTGTATGGCTTACAAAGAGATTAGGTAATTCAGTCAAATGATTTAAATGTGGTAACAAAAAAGTCTTAATCACAGGGAACAAATAGATGTATGTCACCAAAGGAAAGAGTAAAAGCACATTACCATTTAAATCTACCCACCAGAGCTTGTAAAATAGGGTGACTACCCAAACCTGAACAGAATTTTTATAGCATCATTAAACCTTCTATCCTGCTATAAAATCGTTCTTGCTATTGGGAGTTGTACATGAACATCACATCATACAGGATTACGAAGAAGACAGAGGATGCTATGGACCTCTCAACTCCGAGAAACATGAGTTTCATAGAACTTGGATTTTAAAGAAAAAAATTACAGCTCTGACTGTTGCAAAAAATGTAGCCTTGTTTATGTTTGAAAGTGAAAGCAACTACCATGATATTTCGGCAAGACTAATGAGAGAGGAGCTGCCAGTAGGTTTTTGGACTGGATGGATTATCCTCAACCATGACCAGTTCCAGCTGCTTCAGAGACAAATGAAGAAAATTTTTAAGCAAGCAATTAAAAATAGCACAGCCATGGGCAAGATTTCTTCCTATCTCACATCAGTTGGAGGTTATTTAAACTAAAGACTCAGGAAGAACAGAAACTACTGTTTATGGTTGCTGGTGTATTTTTTTTTAGCTTTTAGTGTAAGTCTGGATATTCCTACTACCCTTCTCAAAATTCTGCTATGCTTCTAGATTTGATCTCCTCTCGTAACAAGCTCCATGTGATAACATACCTCATCTCTTCTTCTTTAACAATTTTAGGATTTCCTTTTCAAACACTGAAAGCTCTCCTCTTCTTGTATTATGAAAAACATGGGCACAAAGTCATGATCTTTCTTTTTTACACCACTTGATGGTTAATCCTTAAAAACTCAGTATCTTTCCTTTCTTGAAAGCTCAGTCAAATCTTCAGTCACTCTTCCAATTACAAGAATGTCCCTCCTCCCCATGCCTGTACATTATTTCTGACACAGTGAGATCAGAATTGTATTTGTCCCTTCCTGTCCCCCATCCCACTTTCAAAATGAGCAAATATATAATTAACTTTTCTGTCTTTCTAAGTAGCATTTCAGACATGCAAAGACAGAGACAAAAAGAACAGCCTGAGGAGGAAATGGACAGAACACAACTGGTCTCAAAAAGTAAAGAAAAAAACATCAATCAGCCTACTAAAGGCCTTCAGGACAGAAGGGATTTATCTTATTTCAGCAAAAGACTGAATTTATGAGGAAAAATATATGAAAGATTCTTTCTACAGGTAGTTATACAGGTCTTTGTTTTCATCATGAGTGGGATAAAGGACAGGAGGTGTAGATACCAGTGAAGTTCATATAAAAAACCATGGGGTATTATTATTTGAATAATGAGAATTCATCAACAAATGCCCATATTTAGACTCAACAAGCAGCATTTTCTGGACAGAATCATTACAGTGTGTCTGGTGGGTGCCTTTTGGCTTCCTCCCCACCAGCCCAAGCTTCCGTGTGATAAGACATATTTTTCAAATGTGGAAATGCAGTCCATTCTTAGCAATTTGCAACCTAAACCGAAGTTCTTTCCCATTTCTAAGACAGATTACCAAAGCATATTTCAAGCAATCTACTGAAATAAGTAGCAAATTTCAGTATCAGAAGTTATTATAAAAATCCAAACTAGCTGACCACTTAGTAAGTTCTTACAATACATGAACATAACTAGTTATTCCAATTATAGCTAGAAATATTATCAGCAACTGTAAGCAACATTTATATTAATGTTTACTCACTGAGAAAAAACAGATACACAGCAAGAAGCTCTGCAGCATCAGTCCTTGAAAATGCTGGGTTTTATCCAAACACTGGTTTTCATGTGCTTTTGGCCATGACTTCTAACAATGCCTTTCTTTTGTACAACATCTATTTTCTATTCAGTCCTATAATAAATCTCTCATGAAACACTTAAAGCTAATTAGAACTTGTCAAAATGACAGAATATGTGACTTTTTTTCCAGAATGTTCTGGTCTTACTTGTAACATTCATGTTTCACCAAAAACGCGTTTCTTTTAGCTTTCCTTTTTACTTGAAGAAAAATAGCTATCTGGAATCAATAAAACTCTGTAGTCAGAAAAGTGTTTTAACAACTGGTAGAGAGACAGAAAAAAATGCATGCTTTTTCACTGACCCTACTAATGAAGTAAAACTTCATTCTTCTCTGGATTCAGTCAAATAAAGAAAATTTAAAGAATACTATACCTACCTCTCAAAATAAGACTTAGTTTTAAGAAAGGACTCCCTATAGAGAAGACAACATGTAAAAAAAAAGCCCATAAGAACACATCCTTCTCTCCAAAAGTTTCTTAAAGAGTTTAAATTGTGCTTTCTCAGACAAGGGTTACTGGTAGGAGAGACACCCTGATTTTCTACCCAAGATACAGTTCTAGCCAGAGCAGATTCAGAAGGCTCACTATAACTGAACCAGAAGATGATATGTGAAGATCTCCATGCCATCCTGGCCATGCATTTTCTATATACTAATACTGCTGTGGTCACAGATGCCTCTGTGAGCTATAAGAACACACTAACCGTGCAGAAAACTAGCACATCCAAAAGTTTTCTACTGTGTTTAGTGAATCAAGTAATCAATTAATATATAAAACCATCAGAAGGAAAAAATCATTAGGCACACTGGATGGGAGAGTCTGCAGGAACAATACAGCTGATAGAGGCACAGGCAGGAAGACAAGACCCTCCCCGTGTGAGCAGCAGCAAGATCAACTTTGACTGCCTGTGCAGCCACAACTGAGGTTAGAAAACTACCTCCTGAAAGGCAATGCAATGTAGTGCTGGCTGTCCTTCCGTATCTTTCTCAAAATGCTCCCTTCTACATACCTAGGAACTTTTCTTCTATAGTTTAATGGGAAGAGAATGACACATAGCTGCAGTAGGCTGAGCCAGAACCGGGCATCTCCTCGAATCTCAATGAAAAACAAGGACACCTCACAATAATCAGAACTCATCACCTGGTATGACACTGCAGTCTTGCTCACACAACTTAACACAAATGCTCAAAACCCTATGGTTTGAGGAACTGCAGAGAAGGTAACCTCCTAGTATATATTACTCATGTGCAATATATTTACTGTGCTGCATCACATGTTTAAGTGATACGGCAAAATATGTAAACTATAGACTGTAATGAAAATAAATAGTTACATTTGAGAGTTACCAAACTCACTTCTGACACTAAAAACTGCGCAAAATCCTGCAGAGGAGAAAAAAAACCCCAAGAGTAGCAAAGCATTTTCATGCCCTATCTTCCAAAGGCAGACAAACCAAACAGTAACATGTCTTAGAAGTTCACACAGACCTCAGAAAAGCAGTTTTATGAATTGTTACTGTGAGGTCTTCTGAAAACCCAGAGATCCACAGGACTTATACAAACAACTGCAAGACCAACCAGATTATTGACGTGACAGACAAGCCATGAGGCACAAATTGAGGGACTGGGTATAATACAGTGTCCAGTCAACACAAACCATTATTTTACTATAGGGTTGAACTGCAGCATGGGACACAAGAAAGACGAAATGCATAAAGCTTGTTGGATGCTTTTTTTCTGCCTCATGACAAAACCACGTGAACTCTAGGGCCTTTGACCTCCCGATCTTTCTTCCCTTAGAAACATCTGCTTATTCTTTAGCAAGCTCCTGGACCCAAGAGGCAAAAAAATAAAAAAAAAAAGACCTTCCAGAAAATCCCAGCAGAACCACACCCTGCTTTAGCAGGCTTCATAGACCTCACAAGAGGCTGAGAACAAATGACATTCCCCTTCAAATCCAAGAGCTGAAGTCATGAGTGACCTATCATTGATTGAGCCAGTCACCTTTTCATTTCAGTTCTCCCACCAGATGGAATCACAGAATTGTTAGGGTTGGAAGGGACCTCTGGAGATGATCTAGTCTAACCCTGTTGCCAAGGCAGGGCCACCTAGAGGAGGTGACACAGGTCCAGGTCCAGGTGGGGTTTGAATGTCCCCAGAGACAAATACGAAGAGTGAGCACCCTAAACCTGCCACACACACCTCCTCGATTCACATGTATTTCCAGACAGCACCACTCATCCTCCCCCCTGGAGATACTGGGCAGGATGACAGACACTGGATCCCCAACGGAGAAATTACAACTCACGGGCATAAATAGCAAGCACTCTTCTTACATTTTAATCACAAAGAACATCTGAAATAATAACATCATGCTTTCTGCCAAGTGATGGAAGCGTCCAAAGGCACTCCTGCCAGGGCATTATCGTTGTGCCATTTCTCAGAGCACCGGGGCAGACAAGAAGTTACCTCTTCACAGGAAAGGCCTTTCCTCCCTCCATCACCTCATCCCCTCCCCGAAGGCCCTCCCACCTTCCTGCCAAAAGCACTCCGGCCCTCCTCCCTCCCTCCCTGCCACCCACCCACCCACCAGCGCACCCACGCCCCGACCTGCCG
>VWZF01001993.1:36055-72411 GCA_013396755.1 Sclerurus mexicanus
GCCCGACCCAGCTGCAGCTGCCATGCCAGCCTCCTCCGGCTTGGCCATGCACACACAGACACACAGACACACAAACACACACACACAAATACACATGCATGTCCCTTTGGCACCAGATGGTGTCTGGCCGGCTCTGAAGTGTTAGTGTAATAGCTTTATCCACCTGCCTCCTGCTCGTGTGGTCCCCATGTACCGGGTAGAGCTGCTTAGGAGTGGTATTTCTGCTTCCTGGATTGCAGCTCTTGGGTCCTTGGAAGACACATGGTGTGATTCTTGGGGATAGTCCTGAGCAGGAATGAGTGTTAGACATGATGATCCTTGTGGGTCCCTTCCAACTCTTAGTGTTCTGTGATTCTATAAAGGCCACCTTGTCAAGATCCCCCATCCATCTAGGGAGCCTACAGGGAAGCTGAAGAGGCACTCTTCATCAAGAAGTGTAGTGATAGGACAAGGAGTAATGGGTGCAAATTGAAAGAGAGGAAATTTGGGTTAAATACTAGAAAGAAGTTATTTCTGATGGTGGTGAGACACTGGAACAGGTTGCCCAGGAACGTCATGGATGATGCCCCAACCCTGGCAGTATTCAGAGCCAGGTGGGATAAGGCCTTGAGCAACCTTGTCTAGTGGGAGGTGACCCTCCCCATGGCAGAGCAGGTTGGGACTGGATGATCTTTAAGGTCCATTCCAACTCCTTAACATTCTGTGATTCTATGACCTTTGCCTTGTCACTGCCCCATGCCTTTTTACAGCTAAAAAATAAAACACTTCATGTTCAACGTTTCATTATTGTGACTCCTGTACCCCAGACTGCATTACACATCACCCCTTGGGTTTCTCCTCCAAGGGCGGTTCCTGACATGAGGAGGCTGCCTGGTTTAAAATTGTCCTTCCTCCACAGCTTCTGATGACCTCGAGCAGCATCACAATAAACTCCCTAAATACTTGCCTAGCAAAAGCCAGTCTAGTAGAAATAATCCCCCAATCCACACATCAATAGTTAATATGGAATGACAGCTGACATAGTGCCATCCCCCTGACAGCTGTGCCCTGCCAGCCAGCCTGTCACCCTCCTTGCATCACCTCTTCTCTCTACCTCCACTGTCGGTTTCTTGTTGAAACCAGTATGATACCTGGAAAATCAGAGTGAATGTATTAGTGCTCCCAATTCCTATGGCCTTTATACCTATATAGGGAGCAGCTGTGGTGGTACAACTTCCACCCTGGCCACACTATGATCTCAGAAATGCTTGTTAGGCCTTGACAAACAGCACCTGCAATAAGCTGCTCTTGTGCTTATCAGAAACACCGTCTACTCCCAGGAGCTTATGTTGTCTAATGAGGTCCTGTTTTTCAACCAGTAGCCTTGGAAATTTATTTTTCTCGCCTGAGTAACAACCCAAGTGGAACAACATTTTTGTTATTGAAATTTCAAAGAAAGTTACAAACTTGAATTGTGGCCAGGGTGGAAAACTACTATGACTAAAGCCCACTCTCTTGCAATTCTGTACACAGTGGTCCTAAGTGAGACCCTTTGAGCTCTCCTGGACTGTTTTATTTATGATCAGTTTGATTAAATCTTCCATGATTTTTTTTTTAATGTAAAAATAAAACAGAAGATCAGGTTAGATGCAGAGTAATGGAAAAACACCTCATTTGAAATAGTTAAAAAAGAAACAATCAATTATTTTCGTATTATTTGCTCTGTCTATTCCATAAATGTTAAACTGAAAAATTTGAGAGGTAAATTATATATAATTTTCTGGAACATTTCTTTTACTCCTGTCACTGCAGAAATAGATGACTACTTTTATATATATTATTAATTGAAATTGTGAAATCATCCTACTGAACTAACAAAGGTGTATCTTAGAAACATATATACAACCCTAGCTATTTACTAAATAAGTTTCTAGTTTAAAATAAAATAGGTCTTGAGTACAGATAAATCTGGAGTTAATCCTGAAATCTTTAAAACACTTTGACCTTAGTGAGGCAAGTAATTCTAGAATGTTCTAAACTTTAAACACAAATTTGAAGTTAACTTACAAAAATTAGACGCATAATTATTGTTTTGCTGTATGCTCTGTGATAACTGAGATTTTTTGTTATTGTCATAAAGTACACGTGGAAGCTTTCATAAAGCAAGTCAGTGATGTCCAGAAAAATGCTTTTGTGTACCTGGAAACTGAACAGTGCCAGCAGTAAGTGAATCCAAAATATTTTTAAAGTATGACAAAGCATTACAGGAAGCTTTCTTATTGAAATAAAGATCCCTAATCAGTTGCATTCTTTTAAGCACATATTACTTTTTTTTTTAATAAGAAAAAGCTTCCAAAACTGTACTCCTGGGTACCAGGTTTTTCTTACCTAGTATTCTAAATGTATGTTACTTTGCAATTTCTCTTAATGATGTACATTCATATATTCATAATATATATTCAATCCCACATTAAATAGATTGAAAGCTTTGAGAGACAAAATTTGGTTACACATTTTCAATTGAAGTGCAGGAAAATTTTATTATATAGAGTATTCCATTTTATTGGCCCCCAGCATAGACTTTCTCTGACCATATTTTAGAAAGTATACTCATGACTTCTAAAATAATGTTTAGAAAATTTCCAGAGTGATATGTGTCTACTTTTTATGCATCCATACGTGCTGCTCTTGCCAATGCAGAGAAATAATATAATTACTGAAGCTTTGGCATTCAGTTCAAAACTTTGGCTGTTGCTAGATTAGTAATCCAAAACAGTGGAAAATGATCATGCACCAGTTATGTTTCAGCTGTTAGGAGGGATTCTTCACTTGTCAACAAACACTAGCTTCTACTTGCATTTCTTACAGACACAATCATATTAATTAAAAATATTAATTAAAATATTTACTTTATTTCAGTATAAAAATTAAGCTATTCATATGAATCTACCTACTTGATAACTTAGAAGTCATTGATTATTAAGTATTTGAACTATTTCACAGCACTAATGAACAAATATGATTAATCACACTACACATTCGTAATCATACTGATATAAAATGTTTTCTTTTCAAAGCTCAACTCAGAAAATATCTTTCTGTTTGCATGAATGCAAACTGGTATTAAATGTGTATGCAGGACAGCCAACAGTTGGACAGAGGAATATGTGGTCACTTTTAAGAATGAAAAAAATAAAATTGTCAGTGTTTATTGCATAAAAAAATTTTAAAAGGAGACACCATAATACTGTATCTTCTCAGGTCATCATGAGACCTGTTACCAAAAGAAATGCAAAATTAATAATAATAGAAGTTTTCTTCCACTTAAGGGTCAGTAAATATGCAAGTTTAGAATATTTAGCCTAAAGTGGTTTGATACAGATAGACGGATAGACTCTTCTTGTTCACTTCAGTAGCACTGTGAAAACAGTAAGAGCTGAGCTGTCTGTCTCACAGATCCCTTCCTGCTCTTTTTCCCTTTTAGGCATCTCTCCATCTGTATTGTATCACTATTTAAAACTACCCTCTGATGGGCACAGTACTTCATAAGTAATTGCACTATACAATAGTATCAGAAAGTAGTAAAAAGAGGAGAACTGCCTTACTTGTAGAGATAAAATACTTTAATGGATTTTCTATTGCTTTATTAGATATAAAAATCTGATTTTCATGGCACTACCTGTGAACAATAAGTTATTGTAATATTCATAACTTTGCATAGCTGCCTTATCTGAGCGTAAAACTGTTTTCAACTGGGCACTCAAAGATTTTTAACTAGCCTTTTGTCTTCCATGCATGACTTCGAGATTCCATTGTGTTAAATGTCTACAAATTCTGCTGGTTATCTTCAACAAGTAATGGCTCATTCAAGTAACAGTACTTTGGGATTATAAGTAACTATTTATATATTAGCAACAACATAGATAATTAGGGTTTCAGATTTAAGCAAGTATGTCTAAACATAATAGCTTTCTCTTTATTAGACAATGCGTGTGCTGAAACTGTTTCTGTAAAGCTTAAACATTCTTGTCATATGTCTAATTTGACAGAGCTGTCAGTGCTACCCAGGCTCACTGACCTCTGCTGTTGTGAAGACCGTCACTCCATATATGTGAGTTTTGGTAGATTTCTACTGGTTGGAATGGTCAGCCAAAAGTGTGGAGGAAAGTAATTACAAAGCAAAGTTGTCCCTAAGGCAAATGCAACTATGCAAATAAAATTGTTATTTTGCTTACTGCATTATTATTCCCGACTGAGCTGCACTCATAAAGAGCTTTTCCATGCAGAAAATCAGAACATTACTAGATACTAGATGAAGAATCAGAAAGTGGTGAAGAATGTGAATATATTTCAGTCTCTCCAAAGTAGGAGACATGAGAGAAACAAAGCGCTTTTGGGAAAAGCACACCTCCCTCTCTTACTATGCCCTTCACTTCAGCTCTGCATTTGTAGTAGTGGTGGCAACATCTGCTTTTCCCTGTATTCATAGCTACTTGTGCACCTTGGCTGGATTAGTTGTAATATGTCCCTAAGGTTAAAATGGTAGTCTAGAAAAAACTACACTAGTTCAAAACTTCAAAACAATAGAGGAAGCAGTGAAGAGTAAGAAAACTGGATGTGCTCCTTGCAGTAGACAGCAACATTGCCATTATGGCCCTGGCACGTACATTTACATATTCTCCTACTAATTCCGTCTGCTGCTGCTAAGTGTCTGGCCCAAGGCCTATGGGGTCATATTTCCTTATGCTTCTCTATTGATTGTATTAAACACAGGTAGAATTCCTGCTAAATAGCAAACTGCTTTGGAAAAAAAACATGAGGAATAGAAGATGAAACTTTGTCCAAGTCTCTTGCTGCCTACAGGTAAGCCTAGAGCAACTATACCATGGATATATTTAGTCTTCATCCTCCTCTTCCTACTTCCTTTTCTCTCTTCTCACTCTTCTCCAAGTCTTCAAGGGAAATCTTAGAGGAATTGTGGTAAAACAGCATTCTAGTCAGGCATTTGAATGGTAAACACACATTTCCTACATCATTCTGCTATCCAATGTAACTTTTCTTTCCAAAGGAAATATCCTGTGTCATATTACCTCTGAAACTGATTTTAGCATGAATGCATCTACCTTGTAGCTTAATCCAATATTTTCATCCCATCTTGGCACCACCAGTAAGGTTTCTGCAGCAAATCATGTAGACCTATTCTGACTTGTAAAAACTGAAGGGTTTCTTTAGTTGTCATTAGAAGTCATGCTATAGCTGTCTGTCGATTTCTGCTTTATTAGCACACAATATTAGCAAAATCAGGTATTCATACATGAAGTATTTTTGTTGAAGCACATTTGCTTTTGAATTAATTTGAATTAATTTGAATTTGAATTAATACCGATCGTCAGCATGCTTGTTTTGTGGTTTCATCCCTTTTTAGTCCCCTTTCATATGACCAGTGTAACATTTGCGTAATTAGCTGGAACTGCATTTCATAATACTATGGCAACACCCAAACAGACACTGGGCTTTATAATACACCCGGAAGACCTGGAACTGAGTCCTGAATATGCCTGTTTCTCAATATACAACAGACACAGGAGAAAAAAACCCACAAAAATACCAATTTACAATTCTTCAGTCATGAGATAGTCAGAACCTAAATTCAAGCTTAAAGGATATTTCCTCTAAAGGAAAACATGCAGTGGATTTAGTTACACAAATCCTGGCAGATAGAAAAAAATTGAAATCAGAATGATGATACAGCAATCCCAAGGTTCCTTCCAAGGACCTGCACAAATCTCTGACAGTAGATATCTTTATTCTGGCACCCTGATTGTGCAACTGGAGCACATTTGTAACTGTAATGATGCATACTTTAATGAAATAAAAATCATGAGACAACTGTTTTTCTTTTTAAATCAAAGTAATTAAAACTCCACTTTTCATCCCTACCCTCCTACAAGACAGAATTTGGTGCAATCAGGTGCATTTTTATTCTGTGTTGTTCCATATAACAAACTTGTATCAAATATTTTTAAAAACCCAAACAAGCAAACAAAGAAACCAACAAAAAAAATAAAAAGGGGCAACAAAAGTTGCTTTATTAAAAAACTCACTGCTAAATAAAATTATTCTCTTAAAACACATTTTTTATCTAATAATTTGACAGATTCCTGTGGAAAAAATAATAAATTAGAGAAAAAATAAATTAGAAAAAGTTTACCAACTTCTGTATACTTGCAAATCTCACTGTATAGTGTATCCATTTACTTTGGAAACTAGACAGAAATGATACAGGTGGACTACTCTGATCTGTTGTGCATTTGGCAAATAAAGTTGCATGTATTTATTAGAATGAAGATTTTTAAAGCTATTTTAACAAAGGATATTTCTGTTCAGGGAGTTCTTATAAGAACATCAAACCCAACTTTTTTGTTCTTAAAGTAAAAAAAAAAATCTTAGACATTGTAACTACTTATTGTAATAATCAGAAAAGTTAAAAGTTTTAATGCCCTGTCTTTTTTTTTTTTTTTTTTTTTTTTTTTTTTTAATAATTTTTTTTTTTTTTTTTTTTTTTTTTTTTTTTGTAAAACAGCCTATCATATATTATTTTTCTATATTAAAGGGGTATGGTCAAACTATGCTCACTTTGCCTGGGTTTCAGAAAGTATTACAACTGGAAGAAATTATTGCAGTAGCTTCCCAGTGAAAGCAGATATTAATCTCAGTACAATTTCAGCTGAATTGCTACTTTGAGATTATATGAAATCACAGATTCTGTTACATTCAGTGTGTAGGAGGGCAACTCACTGAAAGAACACAGGCATTTTATAGCGACTGACATGGATGAACACTGAAATCCTACCCAGTTTTCAAAAATTAGCTCTACTGGAATGGATTCTGTGGTACAGAGATCTCTCAGGATCAAAATACTAATGGGGTGAGATTGAACTTTGGTGTGGAAGGGCTCTGGCAGGCATCAGTGATTAGGCAAGTCCTTTTCTGTTCAGAGAAGGTGGCAGGAGGTCTGGGTCTCTCTGAACTGGAGGTATAAAAGCTATCATGCTGAGTTGTGGACAGAGACACCTCTGAAGAAGATAAAGTGGCTGGCTGAAAGGCATGGCTGGCTACAGTCAGAGGCAGCTGCTGTGGAGCAAAGGAGTGAAATTATTTGGAAATACCAGCATGCTTCAATACACTGCGAATAAAGCTTTTTCACTTGAATGTTCATAATTGAATTCAAATGTTTCCAAGCTCACTAGATCAAGTTCATGAAGGAAGAAATACTTAGAATATTTTGGATCCACCTACTGGAATATATTTAAATATATTTAAGCCTTTTATACTTGTACTAAGTACTACATAGACAGTGAAAGTATATCAGGGGAAAAACTTATTACGTTTAGTTCTAAAAGTGGGCAGAAAATGTTTTGAAGTTGTTCTCTTCTTTCAGCTTAAAGAAATGTCATAATAATTCCTGGTTACCAAACTTTTGGATCTGTATTTGTGGAGTGCTGTAAGTATCATCTGAGACATGGTGCCTTCCCTAAGAAAGACTGTTTCTTATTTTTCTTATTTCCTCTGCCAAGGATATGACTGAATTTCTCCTTTTTAATGCAGTACTGCTGAAAATTCAGACAAATAACAGAAAGCCTTGTGAAAGATAAGCAAGTTTCATTTTATACCCCTTGGACTTGCTAACAATGATACTCTGTAGAATTCTGTGAAGAGCTCACCCACAAGGCATTTTTTTCCCAAGTTTCATTTTAAAAGAAATATTTTTTCTTCTTCTTAACATGCTGTAAGGAATGGACTCAGAGAGTCATACAAGTGTAGATAGTATTGTGATTACCTCAAAAATGTAAACTCAAAGAGCAGCTTTGTCCAACACAACTTCTTACAGGAGCTGAAAAGAGGTTACGTGGATCGTGTCAGCTGATCTGGCAGGCAGACTGATTCAGCACAAGCAGCCTGTTGATACACTAGGCATGTGGAAGAAAGTTACAATTCCCAAAATTTAATATACCAACAAGATTAAATGTGAACATGAATATGTTAAACCCACAAATGAGAAATCAGATATTGAAATGTGTGATAATAATGCTTTGAAAATTACCTTAATATATAAAATAATCATGCTTAATACAACCTGGTGTCAAGCTGCTATTGCAGAAGCAGCAGTTGGTTCAAGATGGAGTGCAATATAGGAAAAAAACCCCAACAAACCAACAAAACAAACAAACAAACAAAAAACCCCAACCAAACCAAAAGAACCCACCCCAAACCCTTTCTCTTTAAGGCCCAGTTCAGGTTATACAGGGTGTTTGTCATAATTCTCCCTAGAAAGTGATTTTAAGAGATTAAGTGGCTCTTAGAGATGGTATATACTGTGTTTCCAAGCAGGAGGATGGGCAAGATGACCTCTTTCAGATCCTTGTAACCTTATATTCCTATTGTAATCATGACAAATCCTTTTTCTCCTGTTTAAATCTTCTCCCCTACCTGGATTAACAGATTTCATTTGAAGTTCATGGTTGTTACAAATTTAGCAATGAGTTTAACATTGCATGTTCAACCATGACCCAAACAATTTATCTGTAACATGGGCATGCCTGCACTAAGGAATGTGAAGAAAGAATACCTGGCTTTCAATATGCTGGCAGAAGACGTGTAGACTTTTTTTTTTTTTGTGCAATTATGTATAAAACCACCAAAGTGTCCTTCAGGGGCATTAAAATGAAGTTACTTAGTAATTACTGAAGTTGTTACAGTTACTATCACTTTCCAGTTCTAATTCTGAGGTTATAGCTTCATCTAAGGAAGTTACAAACAACAGTCAAATTCAGACGAAGTCGGACAACTCCAGGATATGCAGCACATATACACCTATACCAAAAATTGTCCTGACAAATTGTTTTCTGTTGCTCAGAGGTCAACAGAAATCAATACAAAATAAATAAAAAAGCAACGGGACCCAGTTATGGTGAGAAAAAAGTACCTATCCTGTAGCTTTCCGGTCTTTATAACTTACAAAATCCTTATATTAGCATCCTTCTAAAATAAGTTTACATAAAGAGATGAATTGTATGCAAATTGTTTATCTTCAGAGTAGCATAAATTAGTGAAGTAATCCAACACATTGAGAAGCAATGAAATTGGGGACATGCACGTTTCAATTCTACGGGTTGCAACCAACCCATGAAGTTTCTACAAATTTTAGACAATGATGTTTAGTTCCCAGTGGTTAGATTATAGGAAGTGTAACTTTTTTGTTCTCAGGTGTGATTACTTATTTTAATTACATATCTCTGAAGAATTTAATTTTATGTGTCTTAGGAAGGCAACTGTGGGAACTAAACACTCCAAGAATGCAGTCTTGTAATTAGATATTCAGTTTATCTGGTTCAGAGTTATAAGATCATCTCATAACTTCATTGTGTTACTATCTTATAGATTGTCACACATTTATTAAGCCATCCTCCCATGATGTCCCACTGTTCACCAAACAGAATGACTGTTTGCAAGATCATGGCACTTAGCAGACCCATGGTCTATAATGTACAGCTTTTTTTTTGCATGAAGTTTCAGGGTGTTCTCAGAAACCTATTTTAGTTGTAATAATTCTTTATAGTGACCTGTCTCTTCACACACACATGTAAAGTATTTTCATAGAAAAACTTTTCAAAGAAAAACTTTTAAGGAAAACTTGCATCACTGCAAAATACCTGCCACACAGGAAGACCGTGATAATCACAGTTTAAAACTATGGGGAGAGCTTACTTTGAATAAGCAACAAAATGGCAGATTGAAGCAAATTGTGTCAAAAGGATGGCTCAGCACCAGGAACTGCGTGGTAGATAAGCCTAAATATTGTTGCTGTGTGGAAAGAGAGTCCTCACTACCTCTGGCTGAAATATGATATTTAGACATCCTCAGTATTAAGACATCCTCTATAAGCTGATCTGTACTTAGACACCCTAAGCGGTGTTAGGACATCAGGACTGTGCAGTTATGCCCCCACCCCCAAATAAAACATCAGCATTCAGTAGACTTCCATGAAGACAAACACAAGACCATTAGCAGTAGTGTTATCTCTGCTGTCTTGTTTCTGCTAGGAACAAACTTGCCTTTCTAGCCTAAATTGGTATTTAGAATAACAGAGCTAAATACTGAATTCATTTTTGTGGTTCAAATTTGATTCTTGTATCTCAGGAAACCTGAGACATGAGGAGTCCTCCAATCTAAATACACGAAGTAAGAAAAAAATACAAGTACATGCAGGAGGCCAATGTTTCACATATTCTGTATACTGTGTGAATTTGTCCAGAGGACTGAACAACCATAGAAATTCATCTACCAGTTAGTATGTCTTTTGTTGTGGAATTGTTGTTATATATAAAGCTGTATGTTAAAGACTGGTTATCCTCGTGATAATATCACATAGTATTGTTGCACAGTCAATAAGAGAAATAGTGCAGTACTGTTTGCTGAGAAAAATATTCACATGTCATAGTCTAATACTTTACTAAGGAATCTCATTAATCCAGGTTGAGAAACATAGTACCTGTGTTCATCCAATCCTGTGATTTATTACCCAACAGATTTTCCATATTGTTATCTCTTCTTTATGCTATTTACAGAGCTCAGCAGTTTGAGTATTGCCATACTATGTCACTTAGTTAAGATCCTTCCTTTTAATGAAATTATATCAAAATTTCAAAGATTTCTCTAAAAAATGTATTTCTGTCAGACAGATTGCAATTTCTGACATTGTTCCTCAGTGTTTATGGATATAAATCTTTAGCTTGATCCTCGTCTGAGCTTTTTCTTTGTGCATTTCATCTTTCTTGCTGCTTTTGGAGTGTGTTGACCAGAATTCATTTCCAAATTATGTCACTTTTCTGCAGAAGATGAAGATTTCAACCAAAAAGAAGAATAATGCCATTTCTCCCTTGTAAGAAAGTCTCTAGTCTTGTCCATAGCTCCTTTAGCCCAAAGCTCAGTTGTTAACACAACAGGTGACCTTAAGAGGATGGGAACTCACCTGCGCAACTGGCTCAGAAACAGATTTTTGAAAATCACTGAGGAAATTGCGTAAGAGCACTTCAGGGACGATGATAGAAGGAGCTAGATAGAATCACGCACTGCTCCTTCCCCCTCCCTCCCCACCCTGCCCCAGCAAAATAAGTGACTTGTCACAATGATATTATCTTTGGCACTATTCTCCCTTTATATATACACTTAGTTTATTCCTAGAACAGACTATCCTTTTCTAGGAAATGTTCTGAAATTGTCTTATAGAAACCATTTTCTCATCATATCTTTCCTAATATTTTCTGTTGAAACAGTCTCCAAAGAAAATTAACTTCAGGGCTATCAATTTTTTTACTTTCTTTTACTTGTGACTATCATATATAGGTTTTTCCTTATAAGCTCATTTCCTAGACTTAGCTATTTAAGCAAAAAATAGCTGTAAAATAACATATGACAATTCCTCACAAGAGGAAGCAGAGATGCAAGTGCTGATCTCTTGTCACTGATGACTACTGACAGGACCCAAGGGAATGNCTTGGTGCTGTTCTGGCAGGGTAGGAATTGGACTTAGATGATCATTGTGGGTTCTCTCTGACTCAGGGATTCTATGTTGTTCCCCTGCTTTTAGATTTGTACTTAGTATTTTATAGGATCATAAGTATCCCAAATAGAGTACAAAAATTTATCAACCTTTACAAATCCACTGGTATTAGACAAGAGAACAAATGATTTATGGAATATCAGTAATAAAATTTGAAAATATAGAGATTAATGATATCTTTCTAACAGATGAAAGCATATGATCAGAAATTCAGTACATATGAGTTCTCAGCTCTTAGTTTCATGTCTGTCACCTTACAAGGCCCTTGCAGCGTGTAGTGCAACAGGCTCACCCTCATCCTGATGTGTCCTGAAGTGCCCTGTTCACGAGTTACCCTAGTCCTTTTCTGTGATGCCCACCACGAGCAACTCTGGTTATTCATTTTACCCTCCTTAGATTCTGTAATTATTTTACATGCATTTAGAGTCTTCTTCCTTCCTGAAAACCTGTGACTGAGATATGCCAACCTATCCTTTTGATAACATATCATATGATCATATTATTGTCCTCTCCAGGCAATTTTACATTAAGGAAATACAGTGGCTAGCCAAAAATTCAAACATGCTTTTTCCAGGGAACCCACTGGAGTGACTATTATTCATAGTGTGTACTGGTTGTAGGCCAGCTCAGAGGTTTCCACCTCAGCAGAAGAGCTCCCCTTTCCAGCACTTACCAGGTGGCTTTGCATCCCTCTTTACACAATGGATATGTGCACAATGAAGCTTGTTGTGGGGGAGCTGCAGTACTGTCTGTTCTACTGTCTTCATAGAATTGTACAATATTTGGATTGGGAGGGACATTTAAAGGTCATTTAGTCCAAGTCCCCTACAGTGAGCAGGGACATCTTCAATTAGATCAGGTCGCTCAGAGCTCTGTCCAACCTGTCTCATCTACCACCTCTCTGGAAAACCGTTCCAATGTTTTGCCAGCCACATCATAAAAAGATTCCTTCTTATATCTAGTCTGAATGTACCCTCTTTTAGTTTAAAACCATTAACCCTTGTTTTATTGCAATAGACCCTGCTAAAAAATCTGTCCCCATCTGTCTCTATAAGCCCCCTTTAAGTATGGGGTGATAAGGTCTCCCTGGAACTTCCTCTTCTCGAAGCTGAATAACCCCAACTCTCTCAGCTTTTCATCATAGGAGAGGTGCTTCATCCTTCTGATTGTCTTTGTATTCCTCCTCTGTACTCACTCCAACAGGTCAATGTCTTTCCTATGCTGAGGACTCCACACATGAATGCAGCACTCCAGGTGGGGTCTCACCAAAGGAGAGCAGCAAAATTCCCTCCCTTGACCTGCTGGACACTGATGCAGCCCAGGATACAATTGTCTTTGTGGGCTGCAAGTGCACATTGCTGAGTCACCTCTAGCTTTTCATCCACCAACACCCACACGTCCTTCTTGTCAGGGCTGCTTTCAATCCATCCATCCATCCATCCATCCATCCATCCATCCATCCATCCATCCATCCATCCATCCATCCATCCATCCATCCATCCATCCATCCATCCATCCATCCATCCATCCATCCATCCATCCATCCATCCATCCATCCATCCATCCATCCATCCATCCATCCATCCATCCATCCATCCATCCATCCATCCATCCATCCATCCATCCATCCATCCATCCATCCATCCATCCATCCATCCATCCATCCATCCATCCATCCATCCATCCATCCATCCATCCATCCATCCATCCATCCATCCATCCATCCATCCATCCATCCATCCATCCATCCATCCATCCATCCATCCATCCATCCATCCATCCATCCATCCATCCATCCATCCATCCATCCATCCATCCATCCATCCATCCATCCATCCATCCATCCATCCATCCATCCATCCATCCATCCATCCATCCATCCATCCATCCATCCATCCATCCATCCATCCATCCATCCATCCATCCATCCATCCATCCATCCATCCATCCATCCATCCATCCATCCATCCATCCATCCATCCATCCATCCATCCATCCATCCATCCATCCATCCATCCATCCATCCATCCATCCATCCATCCATCCATCCATAGCCTGTGTTGATATTGGGGGTTGCCCTGTCCCAGGTGCAGCACCTTGCACTTGGCCTTATTGGATTTTGTGAGTTTCACATAGACCCACTTCTTCAGCTTGACCAGGTCCCTCTGAATGTCATCCTGTCATACTTTTTGTGATGTAGTTCCAGCCATTGCCCAGACAAGCCCCTTTGAGGACCTTGGCAGTAGTGCTTGTCAAAATCCATTGTAAATGTGATATGTACTTTCCTAAAATTCCAGTTATGTGATGGACCTCAGTAATTTAATTTTTAAAGACCAGAGAAATGATTTATATTTCCTGTCATTTCTGAATTTTTCAATCTCAAACTTAGCTGCTTAAAGTTAAAATTGTTTATATTAGCTTCAGCCAGGCCATGATCAAAGACGATTTTTTGAAATGGGAGTCTTCCTGGTTAACCACAAACCACGTTAGTGGTGACAGTGATACATCAGCCGTGTATCGTGTTCAAAATGGAGTTTACAGTTAGAATGAGATGTCTGGTTCCCAGGATCAATCAAAACTCATAAGCTTTATAAAGACAGTTTTCCTGTATGACTGCACATTTCTGAAATGCCCTAAATTGGTTTCTAAAAGATGTATGTGGACAAATCCATTTCTAGTATTTCCCATGCATTTTCTTGAATTATATTGGAAAATGCTTATAATACAAATAATCATGCACAGAAAGTGATGCAAGATTTGCTGCCATATGTGGAATTTTCCTGATAATACTTTTGAAACTGGGTCACTTTTATGTGAAGTGCTAAATATTTAAATTCAAACTTAATCCTTGAAGTGTGCTAATTCTGTCTTTTGCAAGACAAACTCTTAGGACTATTAAAGCTAAAAACTATCAGAATAAAAAAAAAAAAAGAAAAAATAAAAAGAATACATCCCTTAATATAAAAATAACCAGGAATTTTGGCAAACTGAATAGCATATTTTAACTCCATACCAGTAGTTTCATGTTTAAAATCAACAGTGAATTGCATGCCTAAAGAGAGGTGATTGCTCCAGTTCTCCATATGCCCAGTATAAACCAGAAACATATCCATAATTAAGCATTCCTTAAACATTTTTTTTTCCCTCTGAAAAGAAGTGTTTAGATTTGACTTCAAAATACTGTAAAATCTGAAATCACAGGAATTGAGGAGAATTTATCTTTGTGTTATATAGCATTTTTCTGTCACTAACAGACAAGAGTCATGAAAGGAAGATGGCAGGCTGGAAGACAAAAAACAATTCACAGGAAGTACAGCAGAATTAGGGTCCTTGTTATACAATCTATGGCAGTAATTTTGTTTAGGAGAGAGAGAGATATAGTGATGGCTTTAATATAAGACACATAAATAGGTGAAAGATGAAGAAGAGTTTAAAGAATGTATTCCTCAGCAGTTTAAGGAAATACATAAAAATTCAGCATCTTCAAAAATTATTGATCTTTAATATTTTAAAAGTTTAAAATGTTTCAATGGCAATATATTTGCTTGATCAAAGTGATAACATTTACCACTGATGAGAAATTTTCATAAAATGCCACTCTTAAGTGTGGATGCCCATTGTCCTTTTACTTGGCAAAAATATTTGGAAGCAGTGAGACATGGCATCTCCCAACAGATGATTCAGAGAACCTCAAGACAGTCCACTTACTAGTTAATATTTTAAAGAGGGATTTGAGAGTTTTATTCTCTTTGTAAGAGAAAGCAGTTGAATTTTAAAGCTGAAAAGTAGGGTATCATCTTGGATACATGAAAAGAAATCCTCTTTCATAGACAGAGAAGAAGCTGTCATTGCCTCATAGCTTAAACTTACTCTGAACATTCTTGTGTCCTAGATTTTCCTCAACACTTGGTACATGTTTTGAGATTAAAGTAGTTCTTTTTGATAATCAGAAATAATGAATGTAACTGCAGTAGTTTCATGCAATGTAATTATACTAGTTTTGTCAGTGCTTTGGGACCCCAATCACAAACTACTGAAAAACATAGGAAAATATACCATGAAAGGTATGTACAAAGATTCCTTTCTTTCCTTTGTATTTTACCTAATAGTGGGCTACACAGACCTTTTTTTGTTCACTTCCCCTACAAGAATGGGATGTGTATACAAAGCATAATTATTGGTACCTGGAAATTATTTATTGCTGTAACAGCTTTTGTGGGACTTGTCCCAACAGTGACACCTAGAATCCTGTGCTTGCCACCCATTTTTCCTGCCTCCCTCAGAAAGTCATCGTAAGGTTTTCAGCTCAGAGCACCATACTGAACAGGGAACCTCCTGAGCCAAGTGGTTATGCCAGTGGTGTTTTCAGGGGGCACCCCAGAGAGCACCTTGGTGAGGACCCCTTAGAGAAACCCCTGTACTCCAGGGTTTAGCAGGGAACCTGACTCATAGCCATCCTCTCTGAGACAGAGAGTGTTTAAACTGCTCCCTCGCTGCAGGGCAAGATTGGTATCAAGGCAAGCTTTTTCATGGAGATGCTTACTCATAGAGTCCCTCAGGGCATCTTCATTTTTGGGACACCATGATGATCATGTTATATGAAATGATCACTATACTAAAAAGGTGTGTTGATTTTTAATGCATACAAACCAGCACTGATTCTAGCCTGTCCACTTTATGTATGAATCCTGTCTATTTTAAAGATCTCTATGCTCAGTGGTACCTAAAATCTATGCCATTTATTTATGGATCTGATTTTTATATGTTTTATAAAACTACAAACAAACTTGTAAATTCACTATGTGTGTAAAATGCAGTCACATTTGTATGTCAGTGTCACAACTTACCAAACACCAGTCAAGTGTCAGTCACCATTTTTCCAACAAATTTTCATAAAATACATTATATATTAAGCAAATGTTTCATTAGTTTAATACAGGATGTGATTCTTCAAAACAAGAGACAATTATATCACAATAATAAATGGATTACACCTAAGTGTACATTAAAAAAAAAAAAGTAATCCCTTTCCAAATTTCTTTTTACTGACCTTTGACAGATTTGAAGCAAGCCTTTGGAGTACACCTGCTGTTAGAGTTTTAAAAAACCTTTTGGTGTTCTCTGATGCAGATAGCTTTCCTACTTCTTTGAGAAAACCCTAATGAGATTAAGTTATGTGTTGTTCTAACAGCCCTGTGCAAAGGTAATGGGCCTTGGTGTCTTCGTGGAGCCTGCAGAGAGAGCATGTCTTGTCCTAGACAATTTTTTTTTGCAGATAGACCTTTCAACAGATACAACTCTACTGTAGTTAAAGTAGGTTTCTATTTGTTTTCTATGAGGAATGAATTGATGTCAACAGTAGGGGCTGTCACTATTGCCTAAATCAAGCATAGAAGATTATTCTTTGCTAAACAGATATTCAGAGAAATTGTGAGGCTTTCAGAAATTCTAAAAATGGTGTTTGGTTGTGTTTCGTTCGCATCAGAACAGATCTTATTCTGTCATGTTGGTAGATCAACATCATGAAACTTACCAGTGTAAGCAAGTAGAGGATCTGACACAAAATCTATAGGGCCACTGAATTGCTGAGATCTGTTGGAGATCTCGTCTACTGTATGTAAATGATGTTGATGTGTCTAATATTAAATATTTCAAGTTTGGCACCCCAGCCACTCTACAGGTTTTGAGATAAATTTGCCTGTGTAAAAGACTAAGTGGTGCAACAAGAGGAGTAATGACAGGTTGCTGGAACAGGGAAAGCAGAAACTGCAGAAATTGTTTGGATCTCTTCTAGAATTTCTGCAGTTAGCTGTCCCCAGAAGACAACAATCAAAAAGAGCACATGTTGATGTCTGATGCTTACTTTTATGGGAAGCCACAAAAAGAATCTTTGATGTTTACAGTGGGAATCAAGATCAGAGTTGATCAGACAGCTGCTGACAAGCTCCCCTGAAAGCACAGCACAATCAGGTTGCTTTAGTCAAGAGTGTGTTATTGTTTCTTTTAGAATGAATCTAATTTGTTTTCTACCGTATTAGAAGAAAAATCTTCAGAGTGTAGCCTGGAAAGTTATGTTTGCTGTTTTCTGCCCTTCATGAGATGTACCATAATTATAAGGAATAATACTTGTGGATAAATAACTATCTCTGCAATACACCATGAATTTACTTTTCAGAAATTATGTCTTATTGAAGTACAATAAGGAGTTTTCTGAGAAGCTTGCTTCTATTACTATCTTCATTTAGAGCAAATGAGGAATATTAAAAAAGGAGCCTATAAGAGCAGAAGAAGAACACTTTGAGAATTTCCCCATTGCTTCTTTTCTAAGGCTCAGTGGACACAACAATATCACAACAATCAGAAAAAAAACAAGCAAACCAAGTATCTGTGGTTGAGTTGGATTTCCTATGTTACAAGAGGTTTGAAATTAGTCAAAACCCAATCTTTTTGTAGGATATGAAAAAAATATGAACATTTACCCTTGTCAGAGCTAATTAGAAGTTACGCAATGTCAGTCCATGCATTTTGAAACATGCAGGGATAATTGTCTGGAGAAAGATGGATGTGCTGCAAAACTCTGCAGGTTTTTGGAGTGAGAATGGTCTCTTATGACTATGGCAGGAATCCATGCAGTAAATAGTAGACATCAGTGAGTTATTCCAATGTGTTTTGCTGCAAGTAACTGCTTAGTGAAAGATGTTACAGTTGACAGATTAATGTCAGTAATGCATCACTTTTGATAATTCATTCATTTTTTTTGAAAAATGCTACTTTATCACTTTCAGCTTTGAAAAACATAATTTATTATTCAAAAGTATCAGTTATGAAACCTTCAAACCTCATGCACAATAGTAGGACTTCCCTATAGCTGCTGAAATAGTGTTGTGGCAGAAAGGATTAGAATTCACTTTCGTGTTTCTCAATACATGTGATTTCTGAATCA
This sequence comes from Sclerurus mexicanus, assembly GCA_013396755.1. NCBI lineage: Eukaryota > Metazoa > Chordata > Aves > Passeriformes > Furnariidae > Sclerurus > Sclerurus mexicanus. The sequence continues at coordinate 54,601 of VWZF01001993.1, forward strand.
ACTGGTATGTAGAAAGAAAAAATAGTACTGGAATAAACCACAGCTGTTAGTATTCAATATATTGGAGAGGGCACCAAATTCTAAGTACAGATTTGCACACATGCTTTCCAGTTAAACATCTGCATAAAGAGGTGTTTTAACCTCTGGGTGGATGAAGTATAGGACTGACCCCATCTACCCAGATGAATTTTTGCAATGATTTTTCTGTTTCATATGCATTTGGTTGTAATATTTAAACATGGCACATATTCTTTAGGCCAAGTATTACAAAAATATGTCTATGTGCTCATATTTCAGTGGATCTTTGTTGACCAAAAATCTTGTATTTAAAAGGTCCTTATTTTCTGCTTTGATTGTGATTTTTTTAATGTGTTCCGCTTTTACACTCAGCAGTCTGTAGTATTCTTGAATTTCTGTAGAAATGAAGCTTCACAACATCTGTTTAAATATAGCCATATAAATATGGAAGTCAGCCTTCTGAAATGATGCTATTCCTTTCAAACTCTTGATAAAAACATTGTCACAGAACAGAGCTACAGAAGGTGTTTTGGCAACTGCAGCAGCAGCATTTGAAACACCTTTGTAATTAGTGTTATCTACAGCTTATTTACTATTTAGATTCACTGAAATTTGCTGCCGAATTATCAGTTTTTGCTCTTGTAGGACTTTTAAAATAACATGGTCCAGCACACAGTTTTATTTCCAGCTTGCTTTGGTTCTCTTTTTTTTTTTAATATGTATTTAATGAGGCTGAGTATTTACCTATGTCTTTCATTCTCCTTTTCTTTTTCTGATGCAGTGGTTTTGGTTTTTTTGATGATTTTTTTTGTTTGGGTTTTTTTTTCAGCAAAGTTAGAAGGAAAGCATGTACAGATTTGGGATTAATATGGAAAAACTCCAATCATGAATAAGTCTAAAGGAGTGAAGAAGAAATCTACAGTGCTTGAACCATATGAATACCATAATACTGTAATATTGTTGCCTCTCTTGGCCTGAGTTGTTACCTGGTAGTTGAAGCAATCTGCTAGGAGGCAATAATGATGCAGGAAACTTCATTTATTACCACAGGCAGAGTCAGAGGGGGTTTTTTTGGTGGTTTTTTTTTTGTTTGTTTGTTTTTGTAAATGAAGGCTTAATTTGTGAAAACAGTGTAGAGCATAACAAAACATTTTTGTTTTGCCAAATGCCAAAAGCCAAAAAATATGACTACTTTTTCATTACAAAAGTAAAAGGACTCCAAAACTGCTGCTGACAGACTGGTTTTATGGTAGAGAGAGGATTAACCTATGACTACCAACTGACTTTTTAGTCCTATATGGATAAAAAGATTTAACTCGTACCTTCCCAGTTCATTGCTGTATTCTTTCTGTTGGCAGCAACAACGTAAGGCTGCTTCATGGTTCTGTATGTTGACTGGGAGAGAACTAGTCCTTAAAAAGCTGGTGTTCAGCTTCCCTGTCATGGTTTCAGCCCTGCCCAGAAGAGGTGAAGTCCTAGTGCCTGAACACATGCTGTGTGCCTGCCTGTGATTCAGCACTAGCTGTAATCTGTAGAAATCTTCTCCCTGACCTCAAATGGTCTTTGGGTCAGGGGATCCAGGGAGGAAAGCTTTGCCTGTTATGTTATGCCTTCCTGTGAGGGTCCAAAACAACTACAGGAAACAGCAGTACAGTATTGTTTATCTCACCTGTCTACTTCCTAATGAAGAAAAATGTGAAGGCAAGGCCATACCTTGATCACTACTGGTCAGCACTGGAATTCAGCAGCTGTAGGATGGATAACATCCATCTTCCTTGAGCTACCATGAGGAGTTGAGTGAGAAGGGTCTTCCCAGAGCTGATTCCATGTGAGAAACTCTGCTGTTTTGCAAACAGTAAATTGTCTTGCTGTAAGAGGTAAGTTGAGGAGCCAGTGACTGGAATCAGACTCCTTTTAATCCTTTAGAATGATGTCAAATCCTGGCCTTACTAGTGGGCTGTGTAACAGTACTAAATGTGCACTGCAAGTCCTGGTAGGTTGTCAGATTTTTTAATGCCTCAAGTGGAATATTTTTGAAGCTTTCTGAGATTTTCTCAGGGAGGTTTACTTACGTCTGAACTTTGATAATGTAAGTCTGTGTAATGCTTGAGGTTTCCTTCTTGTGATTTGTTAGTAAAAACAAAGGGATGCTAAGTATTTTATTTCACTGACTAACAACTTGATATTTCATGGCATTCACAGAAGCTTTGTCAGTGCTACAGCCATTTAAAACAATTTTGAAGGCCTGTGAAGCTAAATTGAACAATATTGTCTTATAGACCCACATGTGAAAGATTTGTGGGTATCCTTCTGAATCCCTTGCAAAAGCTCTGCTCAAGATGAGCGATAATGAAGCACCAAGAATAAGTATTTTCTGTTCACTTGTTTTCCAAGATATGAAAAGAGAGAGAGAAGACTTGAGTAAGGAGATTTCATTAATCCATAACTTTCTTAAGCCATCTGCGAATACCACCTGGCATTAGATAACCCATTGCAGATCATCAGTCATGGCAGTGAAAAACCAGCATGGGCTATCCCTGGGTGCAGTGAAATCTTTGAGATTTGGCTGGAGCCAAAAGGTTTTCCCCCCATCCTCTGTCTCTGTGGCACTTCTCTGGATTGCTCACCTAGTTTGGGGAGACTGCCCTTAGCCATCCTTGTTTAAGTGTGATACTTGCCTGTGTCTGGGATTCTGCTATTGCCTTCAAATGGGTAATGAGGTAAGCACGTATGGGTGGATTTGGACACCACTGATGCAAGGGCACATGCCACCTCCTGCCTCCAATAGGAGGTGACTCCAACCTTTTTACTGTGTCCTGAGTGACATTTTCCCCACGCCTGTCCCCTGCTCCCTTACTCCCTGAGAGTATGTTGTTTTGTATAGTACATCGGCCATTTTGGAGCAGTGTGTGCTCTTCTTTCAGTGTTCTCTTCTTGACCTCACTGAGCTGCATGTGGGCCTCACCAACTGATAGAAAGCTGGTGTGGAGATGCTGGACACAGGCCCATGATGGACATCTGCATTTCAGAAGAGTTTCATGTTCTGTGCCCTGCATATGGCAGGACACTGTAGCAGTTAGCAGCTTTCAGGGGCCAGGACCATGGGAACTTTCCAGGGCAGAAGGACAGGACAGGACAGCCAGAACTGTCTCACCTCTGTTTCATTAAGGGTATAGGAATTTCACAGAAAATAAGCCTCCTTGTGTTCCCACTGATCTTCAGAGATCAATGGGGCTAGGTGTGGCTGGTCTTAATTTCTGATTATAGCCATTTTAGCTTTGTGAGTCTGGTTGAGTTCAAAAGAACTTGCACCAGCACAGATGTACAAATAATGAAACTTACCAGTTCAGAACTATAGGTACTATAGTACTACAGGTATTGTAGGTTCAGTACTATCAGTCGGATCAGTAAGGACTTACATGGTCCAAATTCGTGAATAGTTTGGTTTATTGAAGCAACAGGAAAGCAGGTCCAGGATTGCTGGTGATAAATATAAAGAGTGTCAACACATGTTGCAACAGAAAGTATAGTAAGGGAGGTCTGTTAGCACTATACATATATGTACACGAGTGAATACACATGGGTCTGCATGAACACAGTTGAAGGCACAAAGCTCACCTAAAGGAGTCCCTTCAGGAGAGGAGGAGAGACACAGTCCATTGACAGATCCCAGACAGGCAGAGATGTTTATCTCCTCCAGAGGCATTTTCTACCTCCAGGTCTTTCTTCCTTGAAGCTTCCCTCTTTATACTCTAGATTCTGACCTATCCCAAGGGAATGGGACAATCAGGTGTTGTAGGTAGGGTTTGGTGACATTGATCATGCATGTATTATATACCCCATGTTCTTCATTTGCATCCTGAGGGGTATGTAAGTTAATACGTAAATGGGACTTAATGAACATCTCAGTTGTTTCTGGTCAGCATTTATTGTTGACAAAAGAGGTAAAATAAACACTTTGGTCCTCTTCCACTTACTGAAATGCCAATAAAAGCTGTCTCATTAGAGGGTCATTGCACCTAACCTTTTCTTCTTAATGAACTACATTTACAGTGAGGCTTGTTTTTAGTGGTGAAGGGAGTGTTACTAAAGGTTTGGTGTGTATCTTGTAGATTTTTTAGAGTTTTAATGTTTTAGAAGTATAGGTTTTCCTGCTGAAATATTAAGTGGTGTTAGAAGTTACAAAAATGATTTTCTAACATATTCTCAGGCTTTCTGAAGGTCATGATGTTTTCAGACACCTGCAGGATAACTTAAAGTCAAAACAATAGAAGAGCCCAGAAACCCTTGGAGGTGGTCCAGGGGGCACAGCCTAGAACCTTACTGAGGGTGGGGCTCTTCGGGGATTTCTGGATGCAGAGATCCTGGTTGAAACAACACATGTTTTGTAGGCCCAGTGAAGGCCCAAAGCCTCTGAACTCCCAATAGAGGTATTATCTACCTTTCTCCATTAATGTTTTCTCTTGAGTGCCTATCTTCCAGGATTTTAGGCATCACTATCATTTGGTTGATAGCCCTCCCTCAAGACAGGTGCAAAATAAATGAGAGGCCCAGCTCATGTTTTTCTCAACCAGTCTCATCAATTCTTCACTGTCTTAAAGCGACACTGTAGAATTCTGATCATTTATCACAACTCCCCAGCCAAGGAGCTGGACAGGATGAGGGGAGGGATGAGCAAGTAACCTGGTCTTTGGGCCTTCGGCATCTACCTGGCGTTGTGTCAGAGGGTTGTTGCAGCTTTATATATATATAAAGCATATACTTTATCTGACAGTAACAAGACTCAGGGTCTTGAATTTTATGTGCTGTATTTGCCCACTTGTACTGAACAGCATCACTACTCTCACTGGGAAAGAAGGACTTAAGAGGCCCTAGAGCAACACTTTTGTAGCTCTACTGAAAATAAACCATGCCTTTTAAAAAAATAACTCATTCCAGAGACTGTATGTGACTCCAGAGATTCTGTTGAAGGCCACTAGGCCATGGACAAAGCACATTACCCATTAATAAGTCTCTTCTCATTCCCTGTGGTCATATTTCCCTTCTCAAGCACCTCAGGTGCTCTGTAGATAAGAATTCCTTCCTGTTCTCCCAAATGCTCTGAAATCTCAGTGACTAACCTGCAGAAATCTGAAATAGAGAAATTATGTGTAAGGTGATAATAACAGAAAATACAAAGACTGACACTTTCAGAAAACAAGAACTGACAAACAGCAGCAATTGCCCGATCGGGAACAAGCATCCGGCAATGCACAAGCACCTGAACACATAGCAAGTGGTAACAAAAGCCCCATTGACTTGTTAGGAATTGAGGTTTCAGCGCTCATATTTAGCAATTCAGCTGCAGAGTTTGTGGCAAAAAGCAAGGTATTTGTATGCAACACTGACCACCGATAAAGATGGGACAACAGCCCTGGCAGTGAGCACAGAACAAAAGAGTGTTGAGCTGGATCCACATGCACTGCACAATACATTGGCTGCATTTGTACAATTAGCCCATCATAACATGAGTCATGGATAATAAAGAGCTGTCTGTGATCCCACGCATCAGCAACAGCAGCAGCAGCAACAACAAGGCATGCGGAGCTGCGGCTGTGGCTCTGCAGGCTAGATTCCTTAAAGAAGCCTAATCAAGTCACTTGACATATGTTTGACGTCTGTATGGCTAAGAAAATAACTCAGTCAAACACCTGAAAAGATCATGGGATTGGTAAAAACAGATGCATGACTAACAGGAAAATACTGCAAGCTCAGTTTCCTCTTCATTGCTTTCAAAAGTGCCCATCATTTTCCTCCAGGTGCACTCGCTGAGGGACATACAGATCCATATCCATTTTTTTTGTAATTAAACTCATCCTTTTAATAAGTGAAATGTGCTACTCTCATTGAGATGAGTCCCAGATGTGTATGAATTAATGAGAGCAAAGTGTTTTTCAGAAAATGTTATCTCAGTTTATCAGGACTTTGGTCTCAGCCAGCATATGTTATCCTTTCATACATCTATGAGAATGCATGCTTTGTTTTTTTGTGAACCCTCATAGAGAGAGATGTCATCTTGGCTAGCTTGACATAAAACCTACAGCTCCTTCCTCTTGGCCACTCCTACAATGGCTATAAAGGCTTAGTGTGTTGCTGCAGAGCAACAGACAGGAGGCCATAGAAAACAACCTGCAACTGAAGCTCAGTTTTAGAGTTCAGGAGACTCCCATTAATATCTTGAAGCTTCCTGAGTGTTCAGTATTGTCAGTTCTCCATAGTTTGAAAGAGGTTGGAAATCACTGATCTGAAGGATTTAAAACCAGCAAAATCTAGAACCTAAGACTTTCTTCTCTTCTTAGGTCCATGTAAAGGAAGCTTGCTTAGGTCAAACCTGTAGTTACTTCTGTAAAACTAGCTTGTGAAGGACACCATCAGTCCTGCACCACTTTCTGTTTTCAGTGATACTTTCAGGCTAATGTGTTTACTTCCAGGAAATAACTGACTCTGTTATTAGTTTTGTATGGATCCTTACATTAGCTCAGTTGGTTAGAGCATGGTTGTGGGTTTGATTTCCATATGGGCCCCTCTAAATTTGAGGGTTGGACATGATGATGCTTGCAGGTCCTTTCCAACTTAGATTATTCTGTGATTTCTGTAATTCTCAGGAAGAAACATTAATAATTTCACTGAGATATTAATACAGCTATCATCCTTGTTGTTGTTCTCCATTGTTTCTTAAAGTGTTTTAATAGGACCTGTAGTAGTGACTGCTGATCTTTGAAAATCTTGAATTCGTCTTTTGATTTATGCAAAGATTTTAAAATAAACAAGAAAAGATCCTTCCTGTGGAAAACCACTGAAAAAAATACTCATTCCAAAGAGCTGGCAATTAAAAAAAATAATTAATTGGAGTGTCAGTATTAGACTTATCCCTTTTTTTGTACTTGTCAGCTGTACTGGGTTTATAGGAATTTGCTTAAATAAAAGACACAGGAGCAAGCTCATTCTTAGAAATATTCTGTCCTCAGCATCAAAAAAAATCTGTAAGTCTGGACAGGTCAAGCTAAAAATTTTATTGCTCAGTCTTATCAGACAGATTAGAAAAGGATTTAGAAAAAGCATTGTTTACATTTAAGCATTCAGTACATAAGCCTCCCAGGCTGTTGCTGTGTCAGGCATGCTCTACTCCTATCCTACGGTCAGCAAAGACCACAGGAGCTCTGATACCAGAGAGCCTAACCTGGGGATGTCTGTGTATTTTTTGAACCAAGGACATTTCCAAAATGTATTAATTCTGTATGACACAAAAAGTAAAAAAAAAAATCACCCCCATAGAATAAGACTTCTTCAAGTCATACATTTTAAAATAAAATGTACTATTCTATTTTGATTTAAACCTTTTATGTATCACACCATTTAAATGTATTCCTTTGCTTTGAATAGAAGTCTTAGTGCTTTAAATTGTAATGCTGCTGGAGAAAGATCGTCTGTGAATTATGGTGAATGTACAATTGAGTGAGAAAGGAGGTTGGTTACTAATGGATACTTAAAAACAACTCCACCATTTATAAATTACCCTGCTTGGAGAACCCATCATCTGACCATGAAAAAATCACTGCATTCTTCTCTGTCACACCTATGATTTATGAGTAACATAGTAACACCATATTTGTTGAATCACTGTGGTCCCTTCCAAACCTACCCTTTCTGTGATTCTATGATTTACAGTGGCAGATCCCTATAAGAGAATTGAAATCACTTATTTCCTTCTAAACTGATAAAAAACCCCTGGATACTATTCTATCCATGACCCACAGGACCATGGCTGGGCATCCAGAGGCCATGACAAGACCTGCTTCAATGCTCAGCTATGTAACTGCCCTCTTGGCTCCTGGGAAGTGTTCCTAATGCTACATCTGGCAAGCAGAGCTGCTTTTAGAGGAGGTCACAGCTTCAGTCAACATCTTCAATTAACACAACTTTGTGGTCAAAATTCTGCTTTAGTCCATAATCACTGATTTTTTTACATGTCTGTGTTTTAGTTCATCCACTGTGAGTCAACTCTCTCTCTCTCACTGAGGAAATTTGGCTTTCTAGACTCTTCCCTTCCCACATGTCCCTACACTCACCATCCTTCAGAGTTCAAAACCTTACCAGTATATAGAAAATCTTCTCATAGGAGGGAAATTCTGTTACCCTTCCTGGTGTATGGGGGAGTTACCTTAGTTATGGAAGACCAGCATGTCAGTTTAGCTCTTGAGGAGTCAGCTTCTTTGCTGACCAGAGCAAGAAGACCCTTTAAGACAAGGAATTGAATCATTCTCTCCCTGGCCACAGGTCTTTTTCTGATATGCACAAAAAGGTGCAGACATCTCTGGCATCCAGGGCAGAGGGAACTCGCTGACAGCACACCATCAAGGAAGACGAGCCTTGCTCCAGCATTGGAAAAGCGAAATATTGTGCCAGATAAAACTATTAGAAATAGCTGGAGGAGAATCCTGGACTAGAGTCTCCTCTGTTTTTTTCTGGACTTGAACAGAGATGAGACCTGTTAATGACAAGGGTTTATGGTCCCTGGGTAACTTCTGTATGTCTTTGTCAGGTAAGTGCTATTGCCAGGCATCTTGGTATACAGAACCATGGGAAACTTGCAGAGGGATCAGCAAACTACAAAAGGCTGGAAACTTGTTCTGTTTAAGTCCTTTGGATTTAAACAAGGGATAAGAGCCCTCTATTTTGTTTGTTTGGTCTTGAGAAAAGGTGAGAAACCCCTGATCCTATCTGGCCTATTAAAGGCAAGTTGATGCTACCCGTGTGAGTTCATGTTATAGACTTGTTCTGCTGCAGTAGACAACATGTAGCCTGTTCTAGACCTGAAAACATTTCATTTTATAGCCTGGACTCCTGAGGGAGAGGTGATGGTTTTATTGACCTAGAAAAGGTCTGTTTCCTGGGTTCCTAAGAGGATGTCATCATCCTTTTCTGCCTTATATTGTTGCTGGTACCTTGCTATGATGGCTTGTAACGTGCATGTCGCCTCAAGATTTCTTTATTGCTTGTCTCTTGGTGTAGGCCAGAAAATGATCAGTTTTGTAATTTTCTTGAAGAAATTAATAAATCTGTGCTGTCAGATTTGCTGGCACAAGGTTTGCAGTGTCACCTGCCATGTAGTTCCTCTTTGTGAGGAGGAAGATGTTCTCTGGCCCAGGTTAAAAGTAGCCACTATGCCAGAATTTACTTGTATGTCTTGGGTTTAATCCTATTAATATATTTTCTCCTGGAATTTATTACACTTTATTAGTGTAATCTCTTTTTATCTTTAAAAAGAAAATACACTACGATAAACCTTTCTCTGTCATCCTGTGTTATTTTCCTATTCAAACCTATCTTGCAAGTCCAAACTTGAGAAGTTAAGAAGTTTTATGTTTCTTCAATTACATTTTCCAGGAAGTAGTTGTATAAGCCCTTTTGGTCATTTCTCCACCCCTTCTCCAACCATCAGCCCCCCAGTTAATACATTCTAAGCCAAAGAGTTATTGGGCCATACTGACATTGAATTATACCAATTAAACTCTAGGTCTGACAACCTTTTCAAAAAGTAGAGCAAAAGGTTCTTCAAGTTGTTTCCTCTTACGAGCAGGTACTTGCAATCAAAGTAGATTTAATGGGGCCAAGATCTACTTTTGGTAATGCTGGTGCACAGCCATGGCAAAACAGTGAAAATTCGTTTGAGTGGAAATGGGTGTGTTTCAGAGCCATTTCAGTTGCTTCATAAAGATCTGGTGTCGAAGCAGGCATCAGACCTCTCTCACTTAAGCTTTATATTTGGAAAGAGATGGCTGTTGTTAAGCATGTGCTTGCTCATAATATTCTACACTGCAGCTGACAGAAGTACTGATTTCAGCTTGCAGAAACTCTTCGGTATTTCTTTTAGGGCAAGCTGTTTTTCACAGCTGAATTCAACATTTGGAAGACTAGATTTATGGACTGTTCAAAACAATTCTTTACCTATATCTCAAAAAGACATTACAGTGAGAACTTAAGTATTTCAGGATCACACAGTTTGCTGCGTTTTAGAGTTCAATTAAGCAATTCAGCCTTCTTTTCTTGATATATGAGCTAATCATACATGTACTTATTAAACTAAATTCATTAAAGCCAAACCTTTATTTATGTGAATGTATTTATGCAAAATTAATTTTATTTTCAGAGGTTCATTTCTCAAATTGTGTTATTTTTCCTAAAATAAATTATAAAAATATTTTAAATGTTAATAAGTTAAATGTTCATGAGCACTGTTGTAATAAACCAGCACTTGAACATGCTGCAGAGGCTTACTTTAGTGAAGGAATAGATTTAAAATTTGAGTTTCCAACAGGTTATGTGAAAAAAAATATAATGAGTGAAATTCAATGCTAATTTAGGCATCTGAGCAGTATCTAAGCACTGATTTATACCATATGGAACTTCACAATACAATTTTTTTCTGGACAAACCAAAGCTGTACCACAAGCCTTAGGCAGAACCTAGTATCACGGAAATGCTGTGGTCTTCTCTGTAGAGCAAGACAGAGCAGGAAGACTGTTGCATGCACGTAAAGGCAAGTACTGACTTAAAAAGAGTCATGCAAGCAACCCTGCCTGTGTGTGGTGCAGGGGCCAGACTGCTTGGCATTGACTGTGTGCTGTGCCCGTGTAAATCTGTGCCTGGCAGTGCAAAGTGCAGCCAGTTTAGATTAAAGGACTCTGAGCAATGATTAAACACTGGTGAAAGTCTAACTGTGAGAGTGACTCAGAGCAGGTGGAGGCAGCTGAGGGCAGGGAGGAGAGCGAGAGGAGGCCTGGGCAGACCCAGCAGTGAGTATATGGTGGGGAGAGGGATTTGATGAAGCCAAGTCAACACTCTCTGGGCAGGGAATACTGAACTTTTCATCCATACTCAACAATAGGTCAAGGTAGATGTTTTTGGGTTGAGGAAACAGCATGACAGACATTGCTATGATGGGAAAGCAAACACTTTTAGAAAGCAGTCAGGATATGAAACCAGGAACAAAAATGTTGAGAAAGTCCAGTGCTATTTCACTTTGTATGTGTGAACTTCTTTGAGGCAAAAATCTTTGCTTCCCTCTATGCATCTAGAAAGATTCTAGTTTAAAACAGGGATCTCCTGCAGTGAGATGCATAATAGCATAGTTAAGTATTCAGTGTTTCCTTAGATGGGAGCATCTATTTCTACATTAGAAAGGTTTCAAATCTGGATGATATACAAGTACTCATTCTCCAAATGATATGTCAGCTGTAGAGTGCCAAAGTGGTGTAGAAAGACCTATAAAAAGTGAATTCCTATCTGATCAGTACAGATTTTATGATAATCCAGCTCCCTGCTCTGGCTATGGGTGGGTTTGTATCTGTCCCGACATTCCTCTATCCCATCTGCAAAAGCACTGCCATCACCTTGCTGCTTCTTAGCATGGCTAAATAGAGCAGACTGTGCAAATGGCCATTAAGCGTTCTCAGGAGATTAAATATTTAGAAATCAATAATACCAATGAAACAAAAGAGAAGGGAAGGGAAGACAACAACAACAACAACAAAAACAAGTGCCAACTATGCATCTTTTAAAATATGAAAATTAATTTTGCATAAGACTGAAAAGGCACATCTCACTCTAGAGGAAATAAGTTTCAGTGCTTTTAATAAAAATATTCATACTTCTTTTTTCCTTCCCTAAAATTATAAGGTCAAGACTAACTTATTATTATATCATATTTGTTGACAACAGCACAAAAACTAAAGGTCTATTGGCCTTAGTACCTGCAGCAATTTTTATCTTCAATACTTTTTCATTGCAACTCCCGTTTCATTTTATACTGTAAATTTGATGATCATAAATATATATCAGCAATAGCTGTAAGAGCATCCAAGAGTTATTTATATGCTGTCCATTTATTAAATTAATGACAGTTACTTTATTTTGGTATGTTGTCTCTCTCTAGATCTTTAGGTGTTACGTTTTGCAATTTGAGCCATTTTTTTCATAACATGAGCCTGTGTGTGTGACTTACCAAGAAGTCTTAACATCTTTTGTAATGTCCTGTAAAAAAAAAATAGATAGGACCAGCTATTACAAACTCCACTACATACCCAAGGATGACATAGATTCACATTAGTATGGTAGGTGTATCTTAAATAAGCAGGTTTCCTCTGCTGCAGAAAGAGGTGTAACTATTACAGGTGATTGATGTTCCATTCGTACTCACTGAAGAAGACTATTTTCCATCCCAGTTAAATCACCACATTCAGTGACATCCTTATGAATTTGGATGACAGTGATGTTGTTATTTTGGGCTTTTCTACATTTAAGACTAATTTTACATTAAAGGAGAACACAGGACTTTCAGCCTACAGACTAGTGTTCCTGGCAGCTGTTGCCAAATCGCTGAAAGACAAAATGAGGAAAATGTTCCACTTCATAACTAGTTTTCTACCCTAGAGTTCAGATTCATAATTTACATATCATACTGTGCTGGTTTTGGCTGGACTATGAGCTAATTTTCTTCACAGTGGCTAGTATGTAACTATGTTTTGTATTGGTACTTTTGTTGTTTTTTTTCTGGCTGAAGGCCAGGTGTCCACCAAAGCCAGTCTCGCTGTCCTCCTCAAGTGGACAGGGTAGAGAAACTATAGTGAAAGTCTCATGAGTTGAGATAAGGGCAGGGAGAGGTCAGTCACCAATCAGTGTCCTGTGCAAAACAGATCTGACTTGGAGAAATTAATTGAATTTATTATCAATTAAATCAGAGTAGGATAATGTGAAGTAAAATAAATCTTAAAAATACCTTCCCCCCCCCTCGCTTCCTCCTTCCCAGGCTTAATTTTATTCCCAGTTCTCTAATCTAACTCCTTCCCACCAGTTGCAAAGGGAGACGGGTAATGGGGGATATGGTCAGTTCATTGTATCCTGTTTCTACCACTGCTTCCTGCTCAGGGAGAGGAGTTCTTCCCCTGCCCCAGCATGTGGTCCCCACTGGAGACAGTCCTTCATGAACTTTTCCAGTGTGAGTCCTTCCCATGGGCTTCAGATCCTCACGAGCTGCTTCAGGGTGGGTCCCTTCCACAGGGTGCAGTCTTTCTGAAGCAGGCTGCTTCATGTAGGTCCCCAACAGAATCACAAGTCCTGCTAGCAAATCCTCTCCAAGATGGGCTCATCTCTCCACAGTGCCACAGATCCTGCCAGGAGCCTGCTGTCAGGACTGGTCCATAGGCTGCAGCTGGCTCTCTGCTCCACCATAGACCTTCAAGGGTTGCAGGGGTACAGCTACCTCAACATGGGCTGCAGCAGGGGCTGCAGGGAAATCTCAGCTCTGGCACCTGGAGCACCTCCTCCCCCTCCTTCTTCACTGACCTTGGTAAAACCTGGCAAAGTTGTTGCTCTCACATATTCTCATTTCTCTTTTCTCTGGCCACAATTACTTCTGCACAATTTTTTATTTTTTTTTTCATTCAATACATTGTCCCAGAGGTGTTACCAGTATCACTGATGGGTTCAACCTTGGCCAGTGGTGGATTTTTCTTGGAACCAGGCTGAAATTGGCTCTNGAAATTAATTGAATTTATTATCAATTAAATCAGAGTAGGATAATGTGAAGTAAAATAAATCTTAAAAATACCTTCCCCCCCCCTCGCTTCCTCCTTCCCAGGCTTAATTTTATTCCCAGTTCTCTAATCTAACTCCTTCCCACCAGTTGCAAAGGGAGACGGGTAATGGGGGATATGGTCAGTTCATTGTATCCTGTTTCTACCACTGCTTCCTGCTCAGGGAGAGGAGTTCTTCCCCTGCCCCAGCATGTGGTCCCCACTGGAGACAGTCCTTCATGAACTTTTCCAGTGTGAGTCCTTCCCATGGGCTTCAGATCCTCACGAGCTGCTTCAGGGTGGGTCCCTTCCACAGGGTGCAGTCTTTCTGAAGCAGGCTGCTTCATGTAGGTCCCCAACAGAATCACAAGTCCTGCTAGCAAATCCTCTCCAAGATGGGCTCATCTCTCCACAGTGCCACAGATCCTGCCAGGAGCCTGCTGTCAGGACTGGTCCATAGGCTGCAGCTGGCTCTCTGCTCCACCATAGACCTTCAAGGGTTGCAGGGGTACAGCTACCTCAACATGGGCTGCAGCAGGGGCTGCAGGGAAATCTCAGCTCTGGCACCTGGAGCACCTCCTCCCCCTCCTTCTTCACTGACCTTGGTAAAACCTGGCAAAGTTGTTGCTCTCACATATTCTCATTTCTCTTTTCTCTGGCCACAATTACTTCTGCACAATTTTTTATTTTTTTTTTCATTCAATACATTGTCCCAGAGGTGTTACCAGTATCACTGATGGGTTCAACCTTGGCCAGTGGTGGATTTTTCTTGGAACCAGGCTGAAATTGGCTCTGTCAGACATGGGAGAAGCTTCTTGCAACTTCTCACAGAAGTCACCCCTGTAGCCCCCTGCTACGAAAACCTGACCTTGAAACACAACACAGTGCTGAATACACGGCTAATAAATATAGAGACATTTTTGTTGAGCATTTCTGAGCAGTGCTTACACAGAGCCAAGATCCTTCCTGCTTTTTGTACTCCCACTCTGGAAAGGGTGTTGGGGATGCATGGGAAACTGGAAGGGAACACAGCTGAGACATCTGACCACAATGATATCCTATACCAGAGAGTATTATGCTGAACAATTAAAGCCAGGGGAAAGAAGAAGGAAGGAGAGGACATTCAGAGGGATACTGTTAGTCTTCCCTAGTCATTGTTACATGTGATAGGGCCCTGCACTCCTGAAGAACTCCTGCCAGACCATAAGAAATGCTGAATAAATTCCTTGTTTTGCTTTGCTTGTGTGCATGGTGTTTGCTAAACCACCATTATCTCAACCCTCAAGTTTTCTAGCTTTTACTCTTCTGATTTTCTCCACTATCCCATTGGTGGGAGAGGGAGTGTCTGCATGGTATTGTAGTTTGTCTCTGGGGTAAAATTATTATATGTACCTTTACAAATGGTCACTACTTAATCATTTTGGCTCTCCACATGAGCTGTAAAAGTAGGACATACTCTAATCCTCGTTCTAGAGATAAAGAAAATGTTATCAAATAATTAAATTACCCAGATGATGAAGCTGAGTAATGAATGCAACCACTTATTAAGAACCTGCACTTCAGTCTGTACTTCAGTGCTGTTCACTTGTGCTCTGCCAAGGTGTCAGGTTGACTTGCCTGGTTCTGAAGGACCATGCCAGCCTCTGAGTGGGAAGAAGTGTAGGACAGTGATGCCCAAACGAGGTGCACGTGGGAAGGACCAATTGAGGGGCCCAGCAGGGTGGCGTCAGGGACTGCTGAGCTTTCTCCAGGAGCCCTGTAGGAGGGTGCAGGCAGGTCCAGGACAGAAGGCTGCTGCAGGGACTCTTACAACAGCTAATCACTGTACATAAACATGTTTTGCGGATTCACTTTCAGGGATGTTTTGTGGTACTTCTAAATCCAGACCTTACCATGTAACTCACCCATCAGAATTGTCCCATCTGTAGGCACTTGAACACCGCAACAGTGCATGACTGACACCATCAAGATTATTTAAACAATTAAAATCATAGAAATTTCTTTTCTTGATGAAGGGTAAAAAAGCCCCAGCAAACTGATCTTTGACAATTTTAGCTTTGCCAGAAGACAGAAAGCTCATTTTTGTTGGTGGCACAGTCTCCCAAAGTCATTCTTGTGGTGAGTGGGTGGCTACATCACTACCTATCTGCGTGTATATAGGCAACTGCTGAATGCTGTGGGGTTTAGACTTGATAGATAATGGACATAAACAAAGTAAGAGCATGTATGGTTTAAGGAGGTTCAGCTTAAAATTTTCTCAGCCAATTAAAGACTATGCCTCATAGAATAGACCAATAAATTAAACAAATGTATTGTGTTTTTCCATTTTAAACAAAAACTATAGCCCCGCATTAGTGGATTAGTAAGAGCAACTAACCTTGTATGGCATTGATATGCTAGGTTTGAAATGTTTGCAAAGTATGAAATGGGACTTTTTAAATATCAAGTGTACCTACAAGATACTAATGAAGTTATGTTAAGCTTTAAATTAATCAATGTTGTCAGACAGTCATTCCCTCTGTATCTGGTGGTCTTATAATAGGAGCATTGCAAACAAAGTGATGAACAGGAGGATTAAAAGTAGGAAGTGCAGAGTAGTTATGACTACTACACATGTGTGTAAATGCCATGACTGGGAAAACAGATTTGGTTAGGGAACTGTTTTCTTCCCAAGGTGCATCTGAAAGCTGTAACTCATTCACTTAGTTCCTGTTGAACAATGTATAAGGGAGAAATTGCTTTCACTAGGCTTATGTGAGTTCTTTTATGATGTTAGAAACACGGTCACGTACAACTACCATGTATTTGTCCATTTACAAGTTGAGTTATCTCCTGCACACAGGATATCCAGGATGCCTCTAGAGTTGATAGGAACAGATGGGCTTTTCCAGAGGGTGGTTTGTTGCACAAGGTTTAGGAAATTGTTGCAGGGGAAAGGACTCCAACTGTGTCTCTCTGCCTTCAGTGATTATGGAGTGGGGATGTTACCTGATGAATTTAGACTAGATGCTTACTTCCCAGGTGGCCGAAGTTAGATAGGACAATATTAAGCTTTGATCTTGTTTTGCTTATTGCACAAACACACATTGTTTCCTATAATAACTTCAATGACTTATATATGACAGTTTAGGAGGAGGAAGGTTGTGAACAACAGATATTTAACTGTCTTATCTGTGGCTAACAGTGTACTACACTCTATATCCAAATTTAATAAAAAGAGCAATTATAAATAATACTAACATGCTGGAGAGATGCAAGTTCTTGATATATAATGTGGATTTTAGCTGAAATTTATTGAGTTTCCTAAATACATACCATAACTTATGGCTTGGTTTTTTGTTTGTTTGTTTNGAACTTAGTTTTAATTATACAAAGGAGATTAAATTTTTCAAAAGCATCCCACTGGTGAGATGTAGCATTTCCTGAAACAGTTAAGTGGAAAATGCCACGTTAATCAGTTCAGTATTTCATGCAAATAGCTTAATGATAAGTAGAAGAGGAAAGCACTGTAGTGTGACTGAAAAAAAAAAATCCAAAAAACAANAATTAAGAAAAGCAAATAAAAACAATTTAAAGAATCTCAAATACATTCTATAAAGTCTGGCCAATAGTGCAAAGTAATCTGGCTGTGAACTTACATTCTGCCTGGTACTGGACATGGTACTTTCTGATTTCAGAATAGGTTGCTACAGTCACGTGGATCAGAGCTGTATGTTACAGCAAAAGGCCAGCCCCCACTTTCAGAGTATCTCAGCCATGCGAGAGAAGACAGCATGTGAGTGCACTGACCTGCTGAGCATATGATGCACATAGTCAGGATTTTTTGTGGTGGACGTAACAATACATGTGATCGATTTTTAAAATCCACCTTCCTAACAGTGTCTAACACTGGAGTTTCTCAAACACAATTTGAACAGAATTTTTGGAGTTTTGTGCAAGACTCAGCTGTAATTACGGATTCAGTTCCAGCAACTGTCAGAAACTTGAAATCTGTGAACGATATTGCTGCAGCTCACCAGGTGGTGGCACCTCAGCCCTGCTTTTCTCTAAGGCAAAAAAAAGGTGCCCTGAGAAAGCAAGGGGAAGCAAATATTTTGTTCCATGACACTTGTTCCATTTTTAAATAAGCATTTTAAGACTGGCTCTTGAATCATTAGTAAAATACCAAAAAAAAAAAAAA
>VWZF01001993.1:72421-117219 GCA_013396755.1 Sclerurus mexicanus
AGTAAAAAACCAAAAAAAAAAAAAAAAGGCTTCTAAGTATTGTTATATATGGTACTTAATTTCTTTTCTTCAGTCTTTAAAAACATAATTCAAAATACTCTGTCATTCTGTGCACAAAGAGTGCTTAATATTTCATGAGCTATTTACTCATGTTAAAAAATGAAGTGGCAAAGAATACAGGTCTTCTGCTTGCAAGCAACAGTGGATAAATATATTTGTTTGTACTATGGGATTGCCTTTCCACTAGAAGGAACACTTGACATTTTGATGAGTGGCTCCAGAGAAAATAGGTACTAACTTCAGAACTTAGTTTTAATTATACAAAGGAGGTTAAATTTTTCAAAAGAATCCCACTGGTGAGATGTAGCATTTCCTGAAACAGTTAAGTGGAAAATGCCACGTTAATCAGTTCAGTATTTCATGCAAATAGCTTAATGATAAGTAGAAGAGGAAAGCACTGTAGTGTGACTGAAAAAAAAAAATCCAAAAAACAAACAAAAAACCCCCACGGTTCATTTAAGGGAGTAGAATCATGTTTAAACTCCCTCTTTCAAAATTTTTAGAAGTGTTAATGGCAGCAGGCAAGAGGCAGTGCTGGTTTTATTCTTGTTGGTGTGCTCGTACAGTCAGTGGCTCTGATACCATGCTCAGCTGAAAGAAAACAAAATGTGTCTGAGAAGCTCACACTCATGAAATGTGCCCATGGCCTTTCACTGATCAGTTGCAGCATAAATGAAATCCACTGTTCTTGTTGGTATTTATGCTGTTGGGATCAGAATTCTGTTTAATGGAGAAGGTAGATCAAGCATCTCCAGACCTACTTGGTTTTGTCTGCCATTACAGCTGGATACAGATGGATTCAGTTGGAATACTTTCTCTTCAGAAAGATAAAAGCTAGACCTTTGGGGCCAATATTTTTTGAACGAATAAGGAAATGAACATGAGTATGAGTTATGGCTGTGTTCAGTCACTGCATTTCTGCAATTCCCAAACAGATCTGGCCATTTTTGTCTTCTCATATGTCCTCCACAGGCATTTGTGATATCTTTGTTAATAATCCACATTACCCAAGTGTTTTGCTATTACATTCATGTGCCTAAACATTTTGTTACCCTGTCCTTTCTCCTCATGTTCCCTCTTCTCCTTCTGTATCCCCAGACCATCAGAAAAGAGTTTGTTAAGTTCCAACTACATGAAGTGAAATAAAGTTGTCAGTCAAACTACTAACATTATAAAGCATCAGTGTGAGTTGTGATTTATCTGAAGTAGTGACACACAAAGGTCTCTCCACATAGGACAGTGATGCCCTTAGCAGTATAAGAACCCTTGTGTGAGTGAACACATTCACCTAAGAGAAACAAGAAGTCACACTTTAATTTTTGGTCACATCACTTTGTTCCTCTTCAAATAGAGAGGGTGCAGTAAAGGGGCTTTTTGAATGATAATATTGGTAGAGATAACAAATGTAGGAAAATAGAAATATGCTGGAAGTCCTCCCTTGACTCACTGCCACTGAGATACAGCCCAATTGTGCAGTCAGTATTTTGCTAATGTACACATCAAGGACAGTGCCAAGAAGTTCGTGAAGTGGTAAGTAACTGCCAACATGGATTTGCCAAGAATAGATCATGTCAGACCAGTCTGATTTCCTTCAACGACAGTGTAAGTGGCTTTGTGGTAAGGGGAGAAAGTGAAAATGTAATGTATCTTGGCTTTGGTGTGTTTTTCTGCACTGCGTTCCATGGCATGCACTAGTACAAGAGTGTGCAAGGGAAACTTTCAAAAGCCGTGCCACAGGTCTTGAAAAAAAACATCTTTAAGGAACAGCAATCATCTGTTCACCTATAGCTTGGTCACACATAATGAGATTGTATGGGCTTCAGTCTTGTGTTGCCTACTATTGAATAAAGACTTGGTATAAAATTGATGCTGAAAACCTTTGGAATGAAAGAGAAGTTACTCAGAAACATGTCTTTAAGCAGCAAGGTATTTATTGACAATGTTGGGATGTCTGCTAGCTTGCATTGGACAAACTAGCTCCACTCAAAAGGTGCAAAACAAATCATTTATACATTTTGGATACAGATCTAACATACATATTCATAACTAGGTTGAGTCCAGGTGGAGTTTGGATGGAACTTTTGAGAATCCTCTTTTGGCTCAGCTTTTAGGTGGTCTCCTCTTCTTACTTCAACCCCTGGTGGTCGTTTTTGATACTCTTCATCAACTTGACCTGACCCAGATTCTTCAAGCGTACAAAGTCCTGGCTCTGGGCCTCCTATGTCTACTTTAAACATCAAAATCTACTAGATTTATGGCCTTGTATTCTATTGTGTTTTCCTCCTACCATTCTTTCTATAATGAGCAGACTCTGGTCTACTAAGCAGGACAGAATAGGACATTAAATAGAACAAAATAACAATCTAAAACAAAATATCAGACAATTTTCTCCCCTAGTCCAGCAAACCAGAATACTTCTACTAATTCAGTTAACTCCTTGAAGTCTTGCTCTTGTTTCTAAATTGAGAGGGGATGCCTGCTGTATTTTCATATAAGTCCAAGCTGGGAAAAATTGTAAATGTTTTAGATAATGGGGCTAGCATTCAAAAGGATCTCTATGAATAGAGATCAGTGGACTGAAATAAATAAGATGCCACTCAATGAGGATAAGCAGAGGTCTGTACATGTTGACAGAAAAATGAACTTCAGTGCTGTGAGGGGGATGGGGCCGTGACAGAGACAGCAACACTCTAGATAAGCATCTGCAGCTTTAACAGCTGATGAACTAAACACAAATTAAGAGTGTTGTGATGCTGTAAAAAAAGCAAACCTCACACTGGGATATCTAAATCCAGGCCTACGTCAAGCATGTGAAGTAGTTGTTCCCTTCTGTCAAAGCCTTGGCTCTACACATAAAGAAATAAATTGAGGGGAATATTTCTCAGTCTGCAAAAACCAATGCAAAAGCAGAGGCAGTACAGAGATTTTGCATTACTACGATTCCCAAAGACCCCTGCACTTATGAACACACTATATTACTCAGCAGTCTCCAGCAGGATGTGCTGGAAGCCCAGTATAAACCATCCTGTTACTGTCGTCCTTCAGTGTCTCAGGAAGGAACAACCCCACCTTCACTGTTAGAAAGATTACTGTGCATAAGTATTATCTCTTTCTAACTTTTAAGATTCTATTAAAAAAAAAAACAAAAACCAAAACAACCCAACCCAAATCAGTTTGTTTCTTTTGCTGTCATGTTATTTACAAATTCTGTAACACCCAGTAGGCTTTCCATTCATTAGTCCAAATTAATACATGCATCTTTAAAGAGACAACTCTTCAAACTGAAATAATTATATTAGATGTTCACTAAGCACACAAGGAGGGAAAAAAGTTACATTTAGAGGTTCACAAATGACTCCTGTTTGCTTCATCTTACAGCTTGGGCGACTCTCTGAATTCCTCCAGTTTGGTCTCCACTCCTTTCTTGTAATTTCTGGTATTTCTAGTTCATCATTGCTGAATAAGAACACACAGCTTCTTTTTGAAGGGTGAACTGCAGGCTATGCACACAAACATTGCCAGTCAGAAGGCAAACTGTGTCCACAGGGTGTAGAAGCTCATTGAACATGTTACTGATATCAGTATCTGACAATTCCTCTCACACACCACAGTTAGTGCCATGCTTGCTGAGTTGCCAGTGTGCCATCCTGAACATCATACAAGCTACCTCATTGGAAGTGCAGAGATGATCAAAAGCAAAACAGCCTCTTGGTGTCTCTGAACACTAATAAATATTGAGTCAATTAGCTGAGATGGGCCAGGAGGGTCTTGCAATTCATGCTCAGAGGTACACGGCAGCTGATGACTTTCCATCTGCCTTTCTCTTCTTTCTTCCTGATTTTGCTGTTGAGTTCTGCAGCTGGGAGAGCTGTTCCTTCCTTTGCCTCTTGCTAAACCCCTGTGCACACAGCATGTATGGTAGTGATTTGTTATTGAGATTTAGCCCTTATATCCTATAAAGATATCTTATTTTATAGGGTTCAAATTTTGAGGATAATACCTAGTTTGGTTTGGTTTGTGCTATCCTTACAACTCCAATTACTGTTTACTTTAGTGCTGTAACTACTTAATTGGCAGATAAATATAAGGAAGATGCTTTGGAAGGACATTCCAGAAAGGGAGAAGTCAGTGTTATGTTTTCTGCTTCCTCTTCTTTTTTTTTAACACTGCCTTCAAAACCTTTTGCTCAAACATGCACTCAGTGTCTAGAAAAGAAGCCCTTGTCCTTATTCTTATATGTATATATTCTTATATATATTATTACTATATATAAAAAGAACAAAAAATCCCTTTCCTGCCAGCTGTGAGCTGTTGCTGGTTCCTCTGGCACAGAGCACTGTCTGGGGTCAGCTGTGCTGCCTGGCACTCAGTGTCCCAGGGTGGTTCCTCTGTGAGACCATGGCTCCAACCACAACCAGAATTGCTGCTTCTTAGTGCAGCTTTACAGCCTGGAGATTCAGTGCACCTCAAGGAGTGTATATGCTATCCTTCAACTTATTTTCTTGCACCTTAAAACATTATCTTTTATATCTTTTGTATTTCAGCCACTTCAAATGTGGATTGTAGTTGTGAATCCTGCAGAGTATTAAAAATCTATCTCATGGTAACAAGCAGAATTTCTTTCTTAGGTTTTTCAACAGCAAAACTGTCCATCTCTACCTACTCTTGATGTTTAGCATTGCAGTTTATTCTAATTATTCTGATGGATACCAGTAGGGAGACACACAGTTGCCACCAATGGTGCTTGACCGCCACTGCTTTTTCTTGACTATTAAATTTAAAAATTCACATGGGAAAAGTTGCTTTCTTAGCAAAGTACTGACAGTCTGAGGTTTAGCCACTGCAGCTACTTTGTAATGACTATGTCTACCTTCTGTCACTTTAAATAATGGTCAAAACACTCCTGTCAGCTTTCTTCAGAAAACTGCTCAGATTTTTCCAAGTTAACGTCTTTTCAGGAGAGAGCAGGCTTTCTTCCATACTCTTTTGCATGGTTCCCAGTCTGTAAGGGTACTGAAGACAGAATATTGACAGAACTAATGGGAAATAGAAGTAAAATAAAATCCAAGAGAGAATGCTTGACACAGTTCAGTCTCTCACTTTAAGATAATTTTATAACGTAAATTCACTGGTGTTGATTAGGCTACTCCAGAATCACACAATGAAACCTGAGGTTTTTCACCTGGCCTCTGTAAGCAGACATCACCAGAGCCTGAGAGAACTATGAAGATAGTTATTTTTTATGCTGGATCTGAGTTATAATTATAGCTTTTCTTGATTTAGCTGCCATTAAGGATTTCAGGGAAGACAACAGACAAGAGATAAAAAGAAGGAGAGGAAACTTAATTTAGAACCAGAGAAACTGCAAGAAATTTGGGTGAGCAGTGCCTTGTGATTTCACTGTGTGGACTCTGAAAGCTGGGACTCTGGGACTGATTATTGGTAATAATTATATGCAGAAGTGAAGAACACCTCCTTGTCAAAATACAGAAGAAGGACAACTACTTAGAATGAAAAGATTTAATTTATGGAAGCAATGCAAGCAAGCAGACAACATAAAGTGAGGAAAATGAGAAATCAGAAACGTATTTCATCTGAAAAGAATTCTCTGGACTTAGACAAAGGAGGCAAAGGCTCTGGGTATCTGAGGTGCCCCCTGAGGCTTTCTGACACATGAAACCCCATGAACTAACCCACCATTCTTCTGCCACAGAACCGACTATACTGTCTTCAGGTCAGAAACTTCCCTATGGTTACTGAGAGCTGTAGGTGATATTGCAAGGTAAGCAATAATAAAATGCTCGCTCATATCAAGAAGAAAACCTTCAAGGGCAAATGCGTCTGGCAGAAAGTGCCACTGAAGAGGGCACTGAAGAGAGCTTCATATGCATCTGTTAAAGATGAGCTTTTAATTAACAATAAAGAGAAACAGCACAAGAAAACTAATCAAAGGAAAAAGAAAGAGCAGAAAGGCCTGTTTGATTTTTTTTTTTAATACTGCATTTCATATTTTATGAACCAAATGCTTAAACAAGCATTACTGGTGTTGTCAATAATACTGTAACATTTGCCTTCAGTTCCCTTGTTGCTCAGGGAACGTGTCAGATTTTCAGTACCTTTAGCCTTGCCATTTACTTCACAAATCACAGCTGCAGAATAGTACAACCACACCAATTTTACTCAAAATGAAATGCCAAGAAAATGAAATCTCTACAATGTTGTTTCAGGTATTCTGAGTTTAGGGTAATTTTTCATTAACTTGGTTCAGAAAACAGCTAAGCTGTAAGAGCACAATATTCCTGTAGGATTAAATAATAAAGCTCACCAGCAAGAGTTAAAGAACACAGAATTTGTACCCTTGTGGGTCTTAGTTCAAGTTTGTGTCAACAGAACATTTTTCAGACTCTAAGCACAAAATATTAAAAAGGAGGATAACAGGAGATAAATGTAGGAGACAAAAAATGCTGAAGCCCTCAGTGTATGCTCACAAACAGTGTTTGAACTAAAATGAAATGCTCTCTGCCAAATGAAATGCTTTTAGTCATCTCTTGCTATAAATATTTTACTTTGGGTAGATAATAATGACCAGCTTTAGTTTTAAGGCATTTGCAGTGACCTCCAGGGCAAAAGTGGAAAGAAGCTTCTTGCACTGATTGAAATATTGTTGATGAACTCCAATTGAGGGACACAGTCACCTCACATAGCTGGCTCTGGCTAATCCAGAAGCTAGAAACAATATTATGGGAATGTATAATTTTTTACCCAAGGAGAGTTTAATTCCATATGTTTCTTTTTCACAGGTTAAAGAGCTCAAAGGAGATCAAAATGAGAAAGAAAGCCAATTTTCTTCCTCATATGTGTATAGCAAGGAAAACAGCAGTGTGAAGGTACAAATGTTTTGCAAGTCCATTTGAATGTTTCTATTGTCTTCTATGGAATAGAGTATTGCCCTTCCTCACAGCATGATGTAACAACTTGGTAGCAGAAAAATTAACATTTATTGGTGGGTATGGTGTGCTTTTGATGTTGCACAAAAGCTTGCATGGTGTTAAGCACTTTCTTTACCTTAAAATGTTTATGTTTTGAAATGAAGTGCAGACTACTATGTAAGAGAATCACAGTCGTAACTTGTCAGAGTCTCTGGTCTGTAAAACACAAAGCTTGAATTCATATAAATATTCACAATGAAAATTTGGTCAACCATGCAACTAATTAAGCCAATTAGATATCTTCTCCTTGATCATTATTCAGTTAACTGGCCTATAGCAATGACTTTTATGGAATAGAGAAAGCAATTTTGCAATCTATTTTGCAGTAAGAAATCTGCCTTAGGTCATCCAAATACTCAGGTGTAGGCTCAATCCATATCTCATATGTCCTTTCAATACTGTGAATCATGTGTTTCCACAGAAGCATTAAGGACATTCAAAACTTAAATTTGGAAGAAAATGTTAGTAAAGTACTTATTTCTTTACAAAACATTTATATGAAAGTATTTCTCATTATAAAGAACAATAGTATCTCTTGGCAAAATTCAGGTTTTGAAATATTTGTCTTTTCTGACTTTTTTCCTGTTTCTCCAATCTTATTCCACTGTGAGACACATTTGCACTGATACTATCTCATAATGCTTCTTCAGCTTAGTTTTTATCTGAAATGCACTATTTTTGCTTTGCAATGTATTTGTTGACTAAACAGAAGAAATTGCAAGAAAAAAATCAAGAGTTAAAGAAACTCTGCTACATCCTACCTTTTCCTAATAATTTGTTTCTAGGTCACCACCTCTTTTCTTTTCATAAAAGGGTCCATAGAACATCACAAATCCATAAAACAGCACAATAGTGGAAAGCAGTTTTCAAGTTGTATATTTTCTCCCTTATGCAACTGCTGATGTCAGCAATAAATTTGTCTGGAAATGCTCCTCCTCTGTAAAAGAACAGGTGTTCTGCTATTGAGTTCAGCCTGATCCATCATTTAGCTCTGCATTTTCCATATCTCCTATTTTGAATTTTTGCTCTGAACAGAGGACTACTCAGAAAGCAGAGCCATGTGTACATAACTGAGGAATCACCTGCTTTAATCAGACACTTTCTGAAGTGTTACATTTCAAGCCTTCCAGTGTCAGAGGTTTCTGAGCATTTTAGAAACAATTCTTGGTCTGAGTTTAATCTTTTTATCTTTCACGGTATGGCTGGATCTCTTCAGTGTCAGCTTTAGCTGTTCACTGACTGATTCTGTAGCACAGACAAACATGTCATGTTGCACGTTTGGCGTCCTGTGCTTTGCATCAGTAACCTATTCACAAAGTCCTGGAATTTGGAAGTGACATATCTGATTCACTTGATATTCTCTTTTGCAGCAAGGTAAAATGGTGGGGGATGTGAAGAAAAGCACTAGCTGATGGCAAAAATAATAAGGGGAAAAAGGGCACTATGAAGAAACAGAAAGAGCTTGAAAGCAATTATAACCCTACAGCTCATGAGAAGGCCTTTGAAATGGTCAATGTGCTGGCACCTTCATAGGCTGATTATGTGTAAAAACAGTCCTTAATACATGAATATAGTCAAAATTGTTTCATAGAATTGAAAATATATTACAGAGGCTGAAAGAATAAGTACTATTTCCATCAAACAGTGAATTTAAATAATGTAGGCTACAATATTTCTTATTCAAGTTGTCAAATTATGTACAGCAATGAAATTATCTGATTGAATGTCCCAGAAAGTTTCAAAATATGATCAAGCTACTAGTGAAACACATCAGTCTTCAAGTGGCTTTTACAGAAAGCAGTGGTAAAAATGGTAGGTGCTGCTACACGACCATGTTGGACAGTGGAGGATCCATTAGGACATGGGCACTCTGGACCAGGCAGGTACAGTCCACAGTTCTGCCATCAGGAACAAGAACATGGAGAGTAAAGGTAGAGACACATCTGGAAATGCATTTTTACAGTCCTTTTGAAAGTATGAGTTCAGCACACTGTGCAGCACTTTATGCTTTAAAATGGGGAATCATGAAGTATAGGATGTCAGCAGGAGGATAGCTCTAGAAACTGCTTGTTTAGTGCTTTACAGTGTCCCTACCACCAGCTGACACCTTACTGAAGATGTAGTCCCTACCTGGATTCAGCTTCAAACCCTGTTTTGCACTTTCTGCCCTTGACCATGGTCTATAACAACCACTTCACAAAGATAAATACCTCATTCCCTACCTGTATCTTTCTGCTCTTTCTCATACTGCTGAATATACTCCACACCTGAAGCTCTTGCTGACCCTCCTTTCTGTGGGGCTGTCTTATCTTGTGTCTAATCATCCTCCCCAGTACCAGTTAAAGATTTCCTTTAGGTAATCCTTCCTTTTCCCCTTTGTGGAACATTTCTTGGTCCCTGTCCTATGACCTTTTCTTGGATGACTTCCTTTGGCTAATATATTCTTCATCTACTATATTTAACCTTAAACTTGTGACTGTTTTAAACTATTCAGTTACCCTTCAGGAGTCTCCTTTGATCAAATAAAGTACTTCTCTCTTCTTTTCTTCAGATATCTACTGATCAGCTTGGCCAAAACTGAACTCCCTTCAATCCTTCACCAACTCTCATGCTTTTCTTAGGCACTGATCATAGCAGTCCTGTATTTTATGTCATTCTAGTTTACAGCTTAACTGAAAGGTTTAACAGTTCTGTCTCAATTTCTCTGTATATCTACCCTCAGCCATGTTATCCTCCCAATACTTTCTAGACTGCAGTCCTTCCCATCTGCTCTTCTTATTCAACAATTTCAGTCAGACCATTAACTGCATTTGTCTTGGATATACTACTCTCTTCAGGGCCTTTCTCAAACTTGGGCATCATCTTTCAGCACTTGAAGAACAGAAGAACTCATTTTTCTCACCTGCAGTGAATCTTTTCCTTATCCTCCTATTCACCACCACATGAGAGTTCTTTTGTGAAGTTCTTTTTTACTCTCCCTTATATTCATTGTGTCAGTTTCATTGCTTTGAAAGTCCAATTTCCTGATAATACACTTTACTTTCTTGCCTCCTACTGCTTCTTGCACTCAGACTGCTGCCATAGATAAAGAACAAAGCATGTTGTATTTCATAATGACTTATGAAGCTTTTTACATCCCATACTTGACAAAGACCTAATGAATTCTTATCTACAGTCTCTTGTAATCCTTATCACAATATACTGTGGTAGGATGTGGTTAGAAAAGTGATCTTTCAGAATTTCAAATTTTAATTGGCCTGCAAGACTAGATACAATCCCAGTTAGTAGTTCTAGTAAATATATAAGCTAAAATGTATTAATAGGTAAGATTTCTCCAGATTTAAACTCTAGATCAGGCCAAAGGGGATTTCTCCATTTTGTCTTAGTTTATATTTCTAAGCAATATTCTCCTGAAGCCCAAAGATGAGTGCATTCCAAACTGGAGGTCAAAAATTTAGAGATATTTATTTAAAAAAAAATTATTATATACTAGTTTAAGATCAGCTTTGAAAAAAACAAAAACAACAAAAACAACTTTTCTTCTCTTAAGGACATTGGTATTTCATATGAAAGCATATCTTTGCAAGTTTCTGGATCTTCCCATCATGGAATTTTCCAGGGTAGTTCTGCATGAATCAGGATTATATCTGATCTATTGAATGTTCTCTGTGAACTGGAGGTAAATGTAGCATTACAACATTCTAAAACTTGTGGAAGGAAAAATAATTAATGATAAATAAAACTGTGGCCAGGACACTCATTGAAAGAGGTCTCTTACCCTGAGCTCTTTCTTATATGTAAGTATAGGAGTATCAAATAGGAGCAACAGAATAAACCTAATTGGCAGAGTGGCATTGCTGGGGATCATTGCGTTCTACTGAGAAGAGCATTAGCAAACTGGACACAGAAAGAAGTTCAGAAAATGCATTGAAGAAACGTTGTACAAGGACCACAATGTTGTACAAGATATACAAGGGAGAAACTTCAAGAGCTTGAGGTATTTATCTTACCAAAATTAGTAAGACTTGGTCTATAGGTGCCTACAGGGGAGAAAATACAGAACATTATAGGTCCCTTAAGTTTCCCAGGAAAAGGCCCAGTTAAAAGATACAGTTACAATGAAACCAACTGTCTTCAAATGACTATCTGATTTTAATAGTGAGGCCAGTTAACAACAGAGACAAATGGCTACAAACTTGTTTCTCAACAAGTTTATAGAACCACAGCATTTTGGGGGTTGGAAGGGATCCACAAGAATCATCAAAGTCCAGCTCCTGGCCCCGCACAGAGGAAACCCAAAAATCACATCATGTGCCTAAGACCATGGTACAAATGCTTCTTGAGCTCTGCCAGACTTGGTGCTGTGACCACTTCACTGGGGAGCCTGTTCCAGTGCTCAACCATGCTCTTGGTGAAGAACCTTTTTCTAATGACCAGCCTAAACCTTTCCTACCACAATGTCAGGCCATTCCCTTGGGTCCTGTCACTGGTCACCACAGAGAAGAGATCAGTGCCTGTTGCTCCTCTTCCCCCTTTGAGGGTGTTGAAGGTTGCCGTGAATTCTCCCTTCAGTCTCTTCTGTGCAAAATACAAAATTCAGCAACATACTTCCATATTCCAGGAAGAGTTCTCTCAAACTGCACATAGTGTCTCTAAAATCTTAGTTTGCTCCAATGTAAACTGATATGTACTTTTTATTGGAAGAAACTCAAGCTGAATGTCATAGACAGAGTTATAATCTATTCTTTTTTTATCATAATTAGTGTTGTTATGGCTATAGTTCTGATTATATTTTTATTATCTTTTGTTAAATGCTCACAACCTGTTCCACATGGTAGAAGATGCAGTAGACAACACCTGCCCCTGTGTGCATATAATTTCAACCTCTGATGTGGCAATTTAAAATGCATGGTGGGAATCCACATTAAAGTTAATAGTGCTGCACTTAAGCACAGCAGTCTGCCTGAGCATTATAAACTGTGGGATTGGGGATGTAAGGATTTACATGTGAATAAAAGATTCCCCTGAGTCTCATAATGAAAGCTTATGGCTATAACAGACAGTGTGATTTCCAGACCTTGGAAGGACACAAGAACTGTCCTGAAACCAGGTGTGCAGCTTTAGGGATTTGCAGTTGTTTTATTTACTTTGGATGGAAATCTTTCTCTTACCCAAACCTTATGTGAACCAGAGGCTCCTTCAGCCCAGCAGCCCGCCATTGGAATGACTGCTTTACTGTGGATAGGGGCTCTGGAAATCATCCATCACTTCAGGGCAGAGCTGGAAGCTGCTGCCAAGAGGTACTGGACACATCCAGCGACCCTTGGTGGTAGACCAGCAGGACCTGATGCAGAAGACTCCTGTATCAGCCTTGTGGGGGACACTTACACTGCTCCAGGCTTCCCAACAGGAACCACTGGGAACACCAGATCTGGCTCTGGGACCAGCAAAAGGACAAACAAGATGTTTTGAAGAAAGCTATTTAGGGTCAGAAAACTGGTGTTTCTGGTGGAAATTTTGTTCATCAGTAAAAAATTGTTCTTGGAACTTCAGTCACTTTAATTATAAGTCTATCTGAATCCTATTTACTTGTGTGTTTAAAATTAAAAAATGCATGAATGAAAAAGAACATAGCCGTTGAACATTCATTCCCTGTTGCACTTTGGTTTCACTAGTTAAAGAAGAACAAACTGATGCAGCTGATGATAAAGAAGGTTGTGGAAGTCATTTGCACACAAGGCTTTTGGGAAGGTCATAGTTCCCACACAGCCCTGTGATTCTCAACAGAGTGTGCAACGTCTACCACCAAGCATACACTGCTCTGTTTAGAGGAACCTAGCAAAACCTTCTGAGTATAGGATGTTGAACAGAAACAGTGATTTTCAACAGTATATCATCTTTCCCCTCTTTACACTGGTTCTTCAGGACGAAACAGCCAGCAAAACTCTAGCTGACATGAGCAAAACCAGCAGCAACTCTACTGGAAGTAATTTCACTGTTGACTGCATTGCAATGTATGCAACTGATTTCATTCCAGATTCAGAAGAGAGCAACAGTATCATGGCTGTGTTGTCCTTGACCTATGCCAGGTACAGCTAGTCAACATAATACAGGAATAATATTTTTTTTCTCCAGTTCAGTTTATAAATGATTTATATCAAAAAAGATTTGAGGATATTCTGTATAGCAGAAGATTTATAAATGTTAATAGTATGATTCCCTGCATGATGTGACACACAAGCCAAGTAGTCTGTTTAAAAAGAGCTTTTTTGTCCTTTGTGGGCACTGCAAGCACGGCCTATCTGAGTCAGCTTGAATTCATGAGGTGTAGAGATTTCAGGGAAAGGGAGTACCAGGTATTCATTTCTTCTTGCAAATCTACAACTGTCCTGATTCAAAACAGTGTTTGATGTCCCACATTAAGCACACACTCTGTCCAAGGAAACATCTTCATCAAAATTTTTAAAGGTGGAGGAACATGTGCCTTATCCCTTGCTTATCTTCACCCCTTCCCTCTTTGAGTCCTTCCTGCTCTTCTGTTTTCTCTTCTTCTGTTCTCAGTCTCTTATCCCCTATCATTCCTCTCCCTGTTTTCTTAATTCACCCAAGCCCTTTCTCCACTTCACCCTCTCTCATTTTTCTCCACACAAGAGAATACCTGCATCCTATACATGTTTCCAGGTTTTCAAGAGGAGAAATTTAGCTCAGATGTTTGTGCAATCACTTAACCTCTTTAGGAAGCATATCTTGGAAAAATTGCGCTAATTTGTGAATTTGTTTAAAAATCATGCTAGCACAGAATTTAAGTAATTGTAATATGTTATCCCAGTTTTGAAGAAGGGCAAGAAGGAAGACCCCAGAAACTATAGGCCTGTCAGTCTCACTTCAGTGCCTGATAAAGTTACGGAGAAGATTATTCTGGGAGGCATTGAAAAACATCTGAAAGACAACGTTGTCATTGGTCACAGCCAGCATGGCTTCATGAGAGGAAAGTCCTGCTTATCAAACCTGATTTCCTTCTATGACAAGGCAACACACACAGCTGATCAAGGGAAGCCAATTGATGTAATATTTTTGGATTTCAGTAAAGCTTTCAATACCATCTCTCACAGGATCCTTCTGGACAAAACATCCAGCACAGCTGCGTAAACACATCATTGGGTGGGTGAGCAATTGGCTCACGGGTCGAATGCAGAGGGTAATAGTAAATGGGGTGACATCAGACTGGTGACCTGTCACCAGTGGGTTCCACAGGGCTCCATCCTGGGCCCTGTGCTCTTCAACATCTTCATAAATGACTTGGACACAGGACTGGAAGGAATACTAAGCCAGTTTGCAGATTACACAAAACTCAGAGGAGCTGTTGACCCCCTGGAAGCCAGGGAGGCCCTGCAGAGAGACCTGGACAAATGAGAGGGCTGGACAATCACCAACCATAGGGAGTTCAACAAGGGGAAGTGCCAGATTCTGCACCTGGGATGGGGCAACCCTGGNAGTTTGGATTATTTTCTCAGGCACATGGTCTGATTCTTGGGGATGGTCCTTTGCAGGGTTAAGGGTTGGACTTGATGATCCTTGTGGTTTCCAACTCAGCATAATCTGTGATTCTGTGATACACAGGTTCCCTGCACAAAGGACTGGCAGTGATCCTAGTATAAAAGCTGTAGAATTACACTCAGAAAAATTACCCACCCTAGAACTTACAGAGCACAGTAGTGCAAGGGCTTTTCAGAAGTGCATACAGTAGACAGTTGTGCAGCATTTTTCTGGTACATCAGGATTCCAGGCACATCCTTGAGACTGCCAGGGCTCTTTGTAGTGGCTGGGTGGTAGGTACAGCTAAAATCGTTATAACACATCTGAGAAAAAATGAATTTGATTTAAATATCATCATGGTTTTTTTTAAAAAACAAAGATGTCCTGGAAGTATTTTAAAACTAGTGATAAATTTTGTCAGAGTTCCCATTATATTCAGTAAAAAAATTTCTGAAAATTATGGACAGTAAATAAATTCATACAGTATTTTAGTAATTAAAGGAAATATCTCTATCCACTTGAAAAGTACTCTGAAACTACGGAGAAATTAGTACATCAGAACAACAGTTTCCTAGTAACTTCTTTCATGTCTCTTGCATGAAATGCAGGCACTTTGTTGGCTCTGTACATCTTTATATGTAACATATTGCATTTTAAATATAAACTGATACAATAGGGCTTTTTAGGGCTTTTTTTTACTTCTTGTTTTCTTTGAGACAACAGAACATATGCTAGCTTGTTATTAGAAATCTGAAGTTCATTTAAAGAAAATCATTCTGTAAATAAGCAAATGACTTAGAAATAAGTGAGAGACAAAGCCTTCTACAACTTTAATCTCATTCACCCCTTGCATTAAATGTTTAAGAATTCTGTCATTACTGAACTCACTCGCACTTCAGTTTATTATATGTCTGAAAGATAGGTTATTTACCAAAGAGATGTCTTTTACTTCCCTATTGGCTATGGTGTAATTTACACTCTGTCATCCCTGGACAATAAAAGTAAAAAAAAAACCAAACAACAACCCAGATCAAAAGTTATATCTTCGTGCTTGGGCAATTACCACAGCTATGCCATGAAACAACTCAGGTAGAATATTTTAGACTTACCAGCCTTGGGAGAAGTGGGAGGATAATGCTTAGATAATGACATTTTACTGTAATTCCAACTGTTTTACATAAAAGAATGGAATGTTTTAAAATAAATATTAGAATATCTCCACTGATCTGCTTCTGCTTAGAAACTAGTCAATACCAAACAAGCCACTAGAAGAAAATCTGTGCAATGCAATCGGCTGCAGAAAAAGGGTAGTTTGGACAATACCAATGACATGGATAAATAAATGAAGTGCATGCCAATTGATACTCAATAGTTTGGAAATTTATTTACCAGACAGGTCCTGCCTTAATATTTCTCAAGGGTTTTTGAATGTCTTCTCAAATATTTTTCACTCGTGCTATCTGAATTTCTTCTTTTTTCCTTTACAAAAGCCATGGGATATGTGATTGATGCCTCTGAAAGCCCCTTGGAAGTATTGGTGGGTCAGTATGTTTTCCCAGTGTGCATTTGGCTCTCCCAGCCGCTGATTATATCGCTGAATTGCTTGTCAGGTCAAGAATTTTGCCCAAGAAAACTTTAAGGGCTCAGTATCTTTGGACTGATTGTCTGTAGCAGGGCTAAAACCCCAAGGAAGATTGGATTTCTGTGGAAAGCTAGGATATTTTGGTCTCTGTAACAGTGATCAACCCTGGTAGAGCTGCACTTCATGGAAGCCAGTAGTGATTTTGCTTTGCATCACCAGCAGCAGACATATAACTCTTCATATTCTCTGAGTAGATCTAAAAAGAAGAGAAAACAGGGTTGCAGCAGACATCTGTGAGAGATGGAGCAAATAAGATGTAATTCTCTGTAGGTGCTGGGAGATGAGATACTTGGCATCACTCGCACGGCAAATTTGAAGCAAGGGTAACTACTTTTTCCTTCTTGATTCTTTCTAGAGTTTAAGCAAAAGGAGTTACCATGTCTTCAAATCCCAGGAGACCAGCAGGAATGATACGGTGACACCAAAGGGAGCATTCAGAGGAGATGCAACCTAACAGCAGGGTCAAGTCCCTCCCACAGTCCAATGCAATGGCCTGTCACAGCACCCAGTTGTCTTGACTCTGCATCTGCTACTTGAAATAAAGTCTCTGAACCTATTTCTGTAGTATATAAATATGGAGTAACTCTACTTGTTTGAGTAGAGTTATTCCTCACTTACACTACTCCCTTAGAAAACAGAGTTTGACACAGATAACCAGGGGAAAAAGTTACAGGGTTGGTGGTAGGTTGTAAAACTCCATCATTCCACATGAGATGTGACCTTCTTATTAATTGCAAAATGTTTTGACTGGTTAACTCTAATTTGATTCCATACTTTAGGTATCTTCTGTGGGAAACAGAAACTGGGTGGGAAAAAAATGAGAGTAAAGAGTGAGATTTTGTTCTGTGCATCAGTTCCATCTGTTCTGGATGTTCTGTGCTGTATTCCTAATTGCGCAAGTACAACCCCACCTGGGAAGTGACATTTGTAGAGTTAGCCCACCCTGGGATATTAAATTTTTTAAAATGCAGAATAAAAAATATAAAGCATTAAGAAGGAAGATATAATGAACCCCGAAGAGATTATTCTATTTTAATCTATGTGAAATAGTTCACCTTTTCCCCAGACAATCTCCATTTCTAGTGTTCTCAGACAAGCAAGTAATCACATCTCTAGTTTTGTCAAGTTACTATAATCAGGCTGAAACAGTCTGCACAAACCTCAACAATATGCTAGTGAAAAACTTATTATTCTCCCTTGCATCACACTTTTTATGTCAGGTGACTCTGCTGATGTCAGAATTGAGACACATCACTGTATGACTGACATAACTCAGACTTAGTATATTTATTACAAACAGCTTAGTAAGTATCATATGGTCTAGGGTGTGGGAGTACAGTAAAGGTTTCAAGAGACTGTCAAAACCCACATCTGAACACTGGTTCACAGCTAGGAATATGGTGTTGGGGAGATACTGGGTCTGAAGGAACTCATTCACAAGCCAGGTCCTTCCTATGCCCCTAATCCTTATTTTCCCTTTACAGGGTTTTGTCAGAGTCATATGAACCCTTCAGGGTAAGGGAGAACATCCCAGGCTATTCAAATTATGGAAAACTCCTGATGAATTTTTTCATACACCCTCTCATGAAGCTGCAGGTCATTTTCTCAATATCTACCATACCAGTCTATGAGTAGGAGGAATTAGAAACCAAACCAAGCCTGCTTGCTTGGGTTACATTTGCACACATCCTCACACAAACGCCCTTCCCTCCTTAGGCATGTGGGCAGCCTCAATGGCATAATTGTGATGCAGTACATAAGGTCTGGGAGATATATGTGTTTATAGGACTGCAGAAAAAGAGAGATGGAAGAATTTTTTGCACCAAAAAGGTTCCAAATGAAAAAATAAAACAAAAAACCAAAACACAACCTACCTCATCTCAATCCATTGGGTTCTGTCATCCATATGTGTGCACAGCTCATGTCATTAATTAGCCCTAAAAACTTGGGGCTTGCTGTGTTGCTCTATGTCATTAATTGCTAATTTCCTAACAGGTTTCTCCTTTCCATGCAAATTTTGAGCTTCAGGTGTACATTGCCACTAAGACTAAGCGCATTGGAAACTAATGAAAAACTTACAACCACATTGTTAACTTGGCAGCACTTGCTTTTGTGAATAAAAGCTGGTGAAGCATAACTCTGTCTCATCTTAGAAAAGTCAGCGCAAGTTACAAAGACTGGCATTTAATACATAAAATCTTCCTACACTGATGGCACATAGACTTGCAAATGTAGGAAGCTATTTGGGCCTAACATGTGGGACTGTAATTATATGTAGTGACTCTTCCCCGGAGAAGGAAGAAGAAGGCCTCACATAATTTTAAATTTTATTTAATCTGAAGCTTTCCTAGGATCTTCCCAGTATCTTCAAGGACAGTGCAGCTCTTTTCAGCAAATAAATTTGCTTTTCCAATATTTGTCATCCTCAGTGTAAAAATATGCTTTCCAATAAGAGCCAAGTTCTATTTTCATGCAGCAACATCAACCCAGAATAACTCAGCAGACTGTTGTAATTAAACATCAAAGGTTCACTCAACTGGAGTCATTGCAGTTTGATATTGTAACAGTGAAAAGAATTTGGCCTTTGAGATAAGTGTTATGTGTGTGTCTGTGTGTCTGTGTGTCTTGTTTCTAAGAGGGAGAAATGCTGGGGATAACCTTACTAGACTAGAGTGGTCGCAGTGGCCTTTCCATGATGTGACTGGGTTCTGACTGAGTTCCTGGGAGCATCACTGTTCCGCATCCTTACCCATCACCCTAAGTGTCAGGAGACTCTTTTGTTGTAGTAGTTGCAGGATGAGTAGTAAGCATGAAAACAGAGGGTGCCAGAAGACACTTTTACTAGATCCCTTTGGACAACAGAACAAATAACTGCTTCTGCAAAAGTAACCTCAGAAGTATTCTGCAAACAATGGATGGATTGTTTTCAGGAAATTTCTCTTCTACCTAAGAAACGAAAAAAAGAAAAATTGCTGGTTTGCCTGTATAACACTCCTTTGGTAGCTAGGAAAAAATGCTGCTTTATATACATCATATTGTGTTATTCTAGAAGTGCTGGCTCACTACTTGATGAAATGTTTAGTAAAAAACTTTGGTCAAACGTGCTTGATCTGTGGTCATAGCAACTGTTGGCATACTGAAGTGGCAATGAATTTTGTGGTTCAGAGGTTAAAACACAAACCTTTCATTCCAGGGCATGAAACATTTGCACTGCTGAATGCAAATGGAGAATCTGGGTGAAAGCATGTCAAAGGAAACACCAGCTCGTTTCCTGTGTAACAAGGAAGTAGTAAGCCTAAGAAACCACTTGCACATTGGCTTTCCAGTTTTCAGGTCTCCAGGGTCAGCCTCTTTGGTGTAGAGCGAACCATGATAGCTGCTTAGCTTCATGAGCCCATGTTAAAGAAGATCCATTTCATAGTTTCCCCTCTTTGTCCTCTAACCTTTCTCTTTAGCCAAGAGCAACCTTCTCAGCCAGGGCACCATCCTGGGAAAGGGCTCCCCACCAACAAGTGCTGTGCTCCACAGTGGCACATTGCACATACTCCCATACCGTCTGCGGAGAGGGCAGCTCTATGCTAATTAAAGAGCCGTGCCAGTTAGCTGTGTCTGGCCTGTGAGTCAGAGCAAGTCTAGCTCCCACTGTGCATCATTTACTGTAAGAAGTGGCTATCTTTTTGATTCCTTCTAGTTTGCCTTGACTTGCCTGATATGTACACATGGAGAGAGGGATGTACAGTGAAGCAGCTTCTTTTTCCATTGCTACTGATTTATACCTGGCTTCTTTGAGAGACTTGTGTGTTCACCTCCCTCACATAAGCCCTGAGCTCTCCAAGGCACACAAACATCATTGAATGACAGACTACATTTTTTTTATGCAACTACCACAACCAAGTCAAATAACTTGCTTCTTATTTAAATTCTGCAGAAATCTGATCTGTAAGCTGCATGAGTGGCAGAGGACCATGGCATTTAGTATCTGTGAAAATAAATTGGATTAAGGTTTTTTTATCTCCTGCAGGTGTTTAGCAATATTTTTGTCAAGTAGTGGCTAAATTGTCCAAATATCTGTTGAGGCATGGGAAAATGAAATATTAATATTGGCCAGTGTTATCGCACCAGGTTAAGTAACTCTAGTGATGATATTAGATGATACTCTGCAATGAAATGATACTAATGATACTGAGTCTTCCTGCAATGGTGGATAAAGCCCATTCAGATCTTGGTCCCTGTGGAGGGAAAGAATGGACATAGAAAGTAAAAGCATGAAATATGCATAGAGATAACATTGTAAACTGAAATGTAACCTATTCCTAAATGTTTTAAACAAAGACAAGTCATGCTAAAAAATCTTTCTGTGTGGTATAAAACTGGTTTAGACAGTCATTTAGGCTTTTAAAGTCCACGTGAAAGTGATGTGAACACTGGGAATTGCAGAGACCTTGTGAGACCTTGTTTCAGTAAGGATGTGTGAGAGGAGCAATTTGCTTTCCTAGATAGCTGTCCCAGCGCCTTCTGTTCAAGCCAGTGCAGAAGTCTTATAATTCAGAGTTAGAAACATATGTGGAGGATACAGCTGATAATGATACCTTGATTGAACACTTTATCCACCATTTTAAGTATAGGCTTCCCTCCCAGAAAACTTGGTATCTTATTGTTCTTAATTTCTGTTTGAGGTTAAGCTAAGCAACTGAGTCCACAGCTGCCTTTCTCATTGTTCCCAACAGCCAGTTTGCACTGAGCCTCTCTCCCACAAAGGAATTTATTCCAAGCTGGAGAGGACTGTAGAAGTCTTCCAGTAAGAAAATCCTTTCAAGGAAGGCTGAGGCATCAGCAGCTGAAGGCTCTGCTGTGGGCTGTGGTGGCTAAATCATTGAGACAGTATCCAGGGAGTGCGAGTAGCTTGGTGAGAGGTAGCTGGCTTAGCATCAGAGTTGGAAGGATGCATGCTGGTAGAGTGGTGGTGAGGTTGGAACGTGATACAGTATGGGAAACTGTCAGAATTCCAACTTTAGAATGAGTGAAAGACAGCAGACTGACAGCTCTTAGGGACAGTGGTTCTCCTCAAGTTTAACTATTCAGGAATATATAATTTTCTGTAACTCTGCCTCTGTTTCTACAGTGGAGTGAATGTGACCTTTCTTTCGAATAAGGACCTGTGATCCTCGTCTAGATAGTTTCAGTTCACTGCAGGCATTTATTTTAATAACCATAGAGGAAGGGCATGAGGTATGGCTCACGCTGGTCTATATCTGAAGAGGGAGGACATTACATGGGCTAACAGGATTTTTTAAGGAGAGATGTGAGTAGTTACCTAGGTTCCCTTTGCACTGCTTAATCATGCACGCAGTATTTATCTGACAGATTTATCTGGCAGGGCATGGACTAAATCAGAAAATTTCTTTCTAGCCCTGGATTGTCTTCTGCAAGTTACAGGTGAGGCAGCATGGCAAGTTTATTTCAGCTGTTACTATCACTGCTTTTCTTTAGGGCAGGAGAGTCCCACCTCTAGTGCTGTCAACCAGAAGCCTTTAAATCTAGAAAGTGGTCTTAAAGGAAAAAAACCCATAAGAAATATAATCCCACCCAAAATCAATTTCCCTGCTCTGAATTGAATAATTCCTTTTTAACATACTAAGCCATTGAAAATATAAGCTTCTTCTTTTAACATCAAAGTCAGGCAACCACACTTTATATGGATAATGTTAATGCCTCAAGCTGCAGTTTCGCTTTCAGTAGCTCTCAGCAAGTGGCCATTTAGTTTTAATTGCTCCTCACAGTGTAGTCCAATTAAGAGTGGCATTAGCAGGCCAAGAACTATTTGTTAATCAGTTAAAGGTATGAGAGACAGTTCTTGTTTTGCCTGAGGTTTCAATTCACATGTTTGGGTGAAAACCTAAGCAGCTGAAACACTCTCCAAGCAATACAAGAGTATTAGAAATCTATCAGTTATAATCAAAATAACTGTAGTTATGTAACTGAGAAGAACAAAACTTTATGAAACATTTATTTATATTTGGAAAGGCACATGTTGTTGAACAGACAGAGCCAAGTGACAGTATTGACATTTGACTTCAGAGATGCTTCTGAGGTTTCTTGAACTGGAGGTAACTTGTAGGAAGAAAAAAACTTACAGTCTGGCACTTCAAAGTGTTTGTCCAGATAAAATAGGTAGCACCTTGCTGCTGGAAGAATGTTTTTCCCAAGACAGAAATATGAGAAAAGCTGTGGGATTCTATACTTGGAGGGAGTGGTTTGGAAGTCACAGGTATCATTACTGACAGTTGAAGTGAAGCTTCAATAAAATACATTTATGGAGTATTTTATCTAAGAAAAACACTACACTCTGCATGGATGTTTTGTGCTTAAAAATTATTGTTTCAAATCAACAAATGCTTTGGTTGTGTCTATTTACATAAGTGGGAAACATGGTAGTGTGTTTTTGTCTAAGACAGATTAAGGTCTTATGTGTTATCTGGTTTAAGGCCACCATATTTTTAATAGCAGAAAACAGAAATAGCAAAGTGGGCAGGTAGAAGAGGGCAGAAAGCTAAATGCAGTTTATTGCAGGAGCCATGTAAGCCTATAATGGGATCACTTTGATGGGCCTGCACAAGTGTTAACCATGTCTTTTGCTACAGCAAAACTCAATTGCTTCTCCCTTGACTGGAGTCAAATGGTGCACACATCAGGGCTGATCAAGAAGAGGTTCTGTCTATAAAGAAGTAATGTTTATATAGTGACCCAATTTAGGAGAATGCACTTGGACAAAAACAATGCAGAAATGTCTCTCATCATATGGCTGCAAAACAGCCTTACCCACTGAATTTTATGAAACTTGATAGATTTCAGTTATTTTGAGTCCCAGACAAGACTCAAGTTTTCTTGTTACCTAATTCATGAAGACAGACTCTTTATTCCTACAAGAAAAGTGTTTCATTTGATCCACTCACTATACTTGAGAGAGCAAGACTTAATTTTCTTTTTATCATCAGCATATACCTTATCAACCAAGAGTTTTGAAATTTAGTGCTACAGAAGAAAATAAACTCTATTTTTGTTCTGCAGTTGATATGCCACTGTCATTTAGGACCTGTCATTTAATGACCTTAGGCAGGTCATTATGGTTGTCATTAGATGACAAATCACTTTCAGACAGGCTCTGAGTGGAGAGCTTAACTTATATTAACATAAAGTGAAACCCCATTGGTCTTTCCTACATCTGAACTTAATTTTCTTACCTTTTTTCTCTCTTTGGTATAAGAGTTCTTTTCACTGCCCTGCCCCAGGGTGCTACAAAGTCACCTATAGCTGTTCAAAGGTTCTTCCACCTCCAGAGACAGACTGCTCCTATTGCTGCCAGCCCTACCTATGGCAGACAGCCCTTGTAAAGCTCATTATTTTCTTTTCTTGCTCTTCTCCTTTGCTTTGTTTTCTATGGTATTTCTAATCTATTGGTGTGTAGGTTTCTAAAAAGTGATTAGGTATAAAATTAGTTGACAGCTTCATGAATCACAGTTATTATGAACTTTCCAAAGCTGATGTTAATGTAATATTCACATGACAATCAATAATAGGATTGAAATGATGGAACAGGTATGAAATAATCCCCACACAATGCATGCTGGAGTCCCCTTGAGCAGCCTCTCTTTGTAATCTGCTTTGTGGGATTAATAAACATATCAATCAGAAATCCTGATCCAATTCAGGATTCAGAACTCCAGAATCCAATTCAGGAGTGCTGTAAATCACTGGAAGCACCAGGTGAAATTGTAGAACAATTGTAATTAATAGGGGTTTTGGTATTGGCTTCACCATGGCCAGGACTTCATGCCTGGTCTTATTTACTGATTTACCTGGGTTGAGAAACTGGTGCTGAGAAGGTCCAGGCGATCCAGGCTGCGTGATCTGCCTGCACCTCTCCTCATCCTGACTAGAGATGCTCTGCTCCTGCCCGTTTCCAAACCCAAGTGACAGTCTGTTGCTACATCATTTTGTCTATCTGTGGGCCCTTTTCTGGTTAGTTGATGATACTGAAAGCGTGACAAAGTGTGGGCAGGGGTGTACCTATGCAGAATAAAGTGAGTGAAGGGTTGTGACAGATTGCATGACTTTTACGTCCTTTATAATTGAGAAGTTTATTGTACAGCTTATAAAAACTAATGTCTAACAATTTTCAAGTGGAACATTTTTCAATTAAAATGTCTGCAATATGATGGGATTCATTTTCTCTTGAATTACAACCTTACTGTGCCATTATTTGTCCAAGTAACAAATTCCACATCTGGAAGCATTTTCAACCAGAGACTTTTGTGCACACTGCACTTGAAAGTCCCTTTGCATTTTATTGCAAAGGCTCCAAAAGATCATGGCATTCACTCTTCAGGTCTAAGGACAAGGATGAATCAATCAATCATGGGGCTACTGCACAGAAAACAGGATTTCTCTTGTTATACTGTCAGCTCTTCTAATCCAGGTGAAAAATATAGTTTTGGTTTCTCCTTTAATTTGATTCCATCACATCTGAGCTGCTGAACAGCCAGAACTGTGCCTCTGATCAATCACAGGTGTGCAGTGGCATTGACCTTAAAACTACTGGGTTTGTTATACATACCTCACTGCATTACTTTGCGTGTGCATGTCCCTCTCTGACTGTGCCACATTTACTATCCAATTTGCTTTCGCACTATAAAAGCCTTAGATCAGCACCATACACATGGTTTCCAGAACAATTGAAATGTTTTTGGAAACTCTTTCCAACTCAAGTGTGGGTTTTAGGCGTGCAGCATGAAAAATGCTAGTGGATTTACACATTTCTCCAGAGAAACCACAAACATTTGGTCACTTGATTAACAAGATCTTTTTTCCACAATGTGCATATTATTTGCATCAGAAATGATACATGAAAGTCCCTTTGCCGCTAGGTGGTACCCACCTAAAACATGTTACTTTTGGAATTGTATATGCTCTTTCTCGCACATCATGTTTGATTTGAATGGACTCAGAGAGTTTATGTAAACGCAGAAGTCTCCAGGTTTTCTCTGGTAAATAATTTTAATATGTTTATTAAACTACTGAAGCAATTGATGGATACTTAGTTATCAAATAATCACTTCAGTGGTTTAACCAGCTATTTTTCCCCTTGATTTGGTGGTGCTATGGTTATATGATCCTCTCAAACTAGCACATGTCTGTTCTGCTGCTAGAAGAAGGCACCACCCACCACTTCTACCAATACCCCCAGCACCTTGTTTCTTCTGCTGCCTGCCCAGTCCTATGCAAGGAACTGGTCCAAACTTGCACCCTGCCCAACAATGGGATTGCAGGTCCCAGCACCAGGGACACAGTGAAGACCAGCCTCTGGGAAAGAGGGAAGTGACTTTCCTTCTAATGGCAACAAGGACTTCTGCTAAGTTCAAGTGACTGTGCAATGTGAAGTGTGAGATTTGAAGATGTTCCAAATCTCAGAAGATCACACCTTCATTAGCAACATCCATTAAGGTCTCAATTCACCAAAATACTTAAGAACATAACTCATTTTAAGTATCTGAACTGTACCATTGGCTTCAATCAAGCTGCTAATGTGCTTAGAATGAGGTGAGTGCTAAAGCAGTTTAGAGATGAACTATTGCAACCACCCCAGAAATCAATTGCAAAGTGTTCATTGATTTAACTGAGCAGAGCTGTGCTGTGAGGCTGCACCAAAACCAAGGCATCATCCCCACCCATCACTAGCTCAGCTTTTCTTTTTGTCTGCCTACAGCAGGGTTTGGCCTACAAGAATTGGGTAATTTGATCCCTTTTCTGAAGTGGGAGGCCATGTATTTTATGAACACTGCAAAGCAAAAGGGCATCAACGCATGCAAACCGTGGAGTTGTTGGTCCATATGCACCTGGCTGTGAACTGCTTTGCACTGTTCAGGGAAGTCTAGCAAGGAGCTGAACCTTGGCTTTAAATCACTTTAGACAGCATGTTGACAACTTTCCTTCTGTAGCTGTAATGAAGGTGTTGGGAGAAAGACTGCATTCTTTTCTTATCTCTCATTCATCCAGTTTTGTTAGTAGTTGTTTTGTGCCAAAGGAAACTAATTAGACAATGATACAGTTACAAATCTTCTGTCTTTGTTGATGTCAAATGAGGTGCTAATGAAATACAAAAGTGTGCCATATCTGAGAGCTATAAATATATAACTATAAATGTCATGTATTTCTGCAAAAAATCATGTCTTATAGAATGCAAGAATCTGCATAATCTCCTCCATTGCTAAGAGTTCCTGAAGTTTTATAGTTAAAGGTCATCAGATGTGTGCTAGAATATAATTTATATATAGAGATACAGTATGATGATCCTTAATTCAGTGTCATTCAACAAAATATTTCATACCAAAGCTTCACAATCCATTAAGCCAAAGGCATTTACTGGGAATTGACTTCAGTTGTTAGGCGGTTGAAAGTAGCTTCAGTTGGATTAATGGCTTAAAGTTAATTGTTTTTGCTAATGTTTTATTTGAAATGTCCTGATCAGCAAAGGTAATGTGACATTTTGCTCACTAGGGATATCAAGCCAAATTCACTGCTGACATAAGCAGGTGTAACTTCATTGACTTAATTAGAAGCTGCACCTACTTATGTCAGCAGTGAATTTGGTATCTTGCCCTTTTGAGAAAAAGGGGAAAATATAAAGGTTGGTGCTTAGAAACCTGGAAGTGGAGCACAGAGGACAACAGAAAGGAAATACCAGTATCTGAAATCAGTTGGCCAGAGTTACTCTAGAAAAGTAGCTAGTAAAAGCAGCCAAAGCTGACTTTTTCCTCTC
This sequence comes from Sclerurus mexicanus, assembly GCA_013396755.1. Taxonomy (NCBI): domain Eukaryota; kingdom Metazoa; phylum Chordata; class Aves; order Passeriformes; family Furnariidae; genus Sclerurus; species Sclerurus mexicanus. The sequence continues at coordinate 99,465 of VWZF01001993.1, forward strand.
AAGGAAGAACTGTGTGCTGAATCTTGCTGAACAAATGATATGAAAATAATCTGAGGATTTAACAAAAACCAGAAAAAATAGGTAGCCCCTTGCTGCTGGAAAAATGTTTTTCCCAGGACAGGAATATGACAGAAAGAAACTTGAAAGAAACAAACATATAACTGTTTCTGAAACAAAGAATAATTGTTGCCCTTTTGCAAGGAAGAAAGTTGCTCATTAAAAAGTTAATAGAAACAGCACAGAGATCCTGATGACCTGGAGCAGGAGGGAGCGGTTCATATTTATAGGTGCTTATTAGTCCTGAAAGGCTGGAAGAGATAAAGGAGAAGCAGAAGACAATTACAGAAGTGTATGGCCACTTGTCTTCTCAAAGACAAAGCAGTGTCCCCAGGAGATGTCAGATGGTCCCTTCTCACTCACTGCAGTTGGAGTGCCCACTGTCACCTTGTGCAGAACAGAGCTACATGCCTGACTGTTTCAGTGGAAAATTTTCTTGTGTTTCATCTGTGGGACTAGGATGTTTGAGAATGGACATGATTTGTGGCGGTTTATGCTGCATAAGTCCTTCAGGGGACTTAAGCACTTTGGTTACATCATATCATCATTCAGAAAAGAAAATCTGAAGGCTGGATCCATGGTCACTCTAAGTTCTCATTATATGTACAGTGAGAGAAAGAGAGAGACAATCCTTTGAACAGAAACACATCGATCATTTAATTTTCATTTGACTGTGGAGTTCACAACTTTCCAGGCAAAATCTATGGACCCAATTGAAGATGTGGATGTGGTGACACTGTGGTTGATGCAGCCTCATCTTGAGTCCTGTGAGGGGTTTTGGGTGCCTCAGTATAAGACAGACATAAAACTACTAGAGAGCATCCAAACAAGGGCCAAAAAACATGATGAAGGGTCAAAATGTGAAGCCTTATGAAAAGTGGCTGAGGTTGCCTGGTTTGCTCAACCTGGATAAGAGGAGACTGAGGGGAGACCCCATTGCAGTTACAGCTTTCCCATGAGGGGAAGAGGAGGGGCAGGCACTGATCTCTTCTCTGTGGTGACCAGTGATAGGACCTGAGGCAATGGGATGAAGCTGAGTCAGGTGAGGTTTGGGTTGTCTATTCGAAAAAAGTTTTTCACCCACAGGGTGGTTGGGCACTGGAATAGGCTCCCCAGGGAAGTGATCAGAGCACCAAGGCTGAGAGAGTTCTAGAAGTATTTGGTTGATACCCTCGGGCACAGGGTGTGACTCTTGGGGATGATCCTGTGCAGGGCCAGGAGTTGGACTTGATGTTCCTCCAGGGTCCCTTCCAACTCAGGATATTCTATGATTCTATTATTCTTTAGCCTAGATTTTCCTGGACCAGTTGATTTTGGACTTCCAGCAGAGCATCAGTAAGGCCTGTGGGTCTCCAGGAAGAAGGTTAGAATAGGTGGTAAGGAGTGTCCTGGAAGAACCAGAGCAATGCACTGCATGCAGTCTATGACTATGGAGTTTCTTGATCCTGACCCAGCTCCTGGTTCAACCACAGGCTAGCAAAGATGGTCTTGGAAACAGTGGTGTTGATAGCAGTGATTTCAACTCTTCTGAAGCTTATTACTTGTCATGGAGTGTGTGAAATGTTTCCTAAAATTCTGACTCTTAAGAGCAGGTGAAAAGCTCAGGTGGAGAAGTAGAAAAAAACCTTTAAAAATAAGCAAATTCAATACTTAACTTCTGAAACTTGACACAATTACATAAGTGACCCTAAAAATGCAGAAACTGAAATAAACACCACAGAGTTTTTGAGGTTTTGTTTGTTTGGTTGGTTGGTTTTTTGTTTGTTGGTTGGGGTTTTTTTAAAGCTGTGTATATTTTTGAGGGGTTAATTAAGGATTACTGCCCTTCCTCTTGATCCTTGAGAAGACATTCACGATGTTTGAAGCTATGTGTATCCTCATCCTCAGGCCACCACCTACCCCTTCCTTATGATCGTTGGGAAGAAAGAGAGAGGGAGGAGAGTTACTGTACAATGGAGGTAAGGGTCATGCTGCCATGTGCAGAATGTGCTCCTGAGTAAGACAATACCCTGAGCTTTCCATTCCATGTTTGACTTCCTGATACATAGGTCACTGCACATAATTCAGGAACTAGATATTGTCTTCAATTCAGGAATGTTAGTGCCAATACAATTGGCTCTGAATGTAATTTAAAGGCTCACTAACTGGCTTTGTTTTCAGTTCACAAGCATTCCTGCTGTTAATTTGGGGACTGTGCTCAAAATCTATATATAAAAACATGTTTTCTTGAAAACATTAGGCAATTCATTAAGATGAAAACCATGTAAGCAGAGAATCCTCTTCCACTGTTTCACATAGTCTGGAGGAAGACTAGAAGTAGCATATTATACAAAGTAATTAGATTTTGAAGCCTTTTCTGAATGAAATTCTTTTTATGCACTAAGAAACAACCTAACGGATTATCTTGAGCTTTAGTCTTAGTTCTGCTGCCATTCAGATATCATCATGATAACCCCTTTAAATGCCTTACTGCATAACTTGCAAACAAGAGCTCTGTATCAGTTTAGAGTGCACATACAATTTTTATTGAGTGATCCTTCTACTTACATTTTTAAAATGCACTGAGCTTGGCTCCAACATGAATACCCTTCCATAAAGCAGGCATCAAGATACAATGATCTGATTTTTCTAGTGAAAAATGCCATTTCCTGGTTTACATAAAACACAGATATTTTACGGATTGTCAGAGTACTGAAACTTTTATGAACTGAGAAAGTCCAAAAATGAATTGTTCTTCTGAACTATTCAGAAAGTGCCTATTATGGTTCAGATTCTGATCTGAGATATGGTCACAGGAATAACTGAATTTAGGTTTTAACTTCAGATATTTACTGATATACTCAACACAGAGGAAACTCAATTTGAATACAAAACCAGTGAACTGCAGGTATAAGGTAAAGCTGAAGTGATGAATATGCTTTATACTGGTTTGTAATACGTATTGATGCATTATGATTATTATGTTTATATTCTAGGAAGAAGCTACAGGAGTTACCAGAAGAGACTGTTACAGTCATGTAACACTATAGTGGTATAAAGCTGTGCAAGCTTTGTAGATGTGCAAGGAATTGAGTGATGTTCTCCTAAGTGCTCTATATAAAACCTTTGTTATTTGCTCAGGCAGTAGAGATTTTCCTTTATTTGTATTTACCAGAGCTTTGTCAACCTTTCCAGATGTACTTTTTGAAAGTCAAGATAAGTTCAGCCATCCAAATAAACAGTTTATAAACTAAACCCAAAGATGTGTAGGACTGAAGAAGAGATATGTAGGACTAGAGTTAAAAAAAGGGATGGTTACAGAAAGAGTTGCAGAATGATCAGAGTTACAGAAAGAGATGGTAAGAAGGAAGAAGATATTTCTAGTGCAGCAAAAAAATCCTGTTTATTTTTTTACAGATACATTACACAGACATGTGCTTTTTTAGGAACTCACTTTATGATTTTAGAGGCAGGCTTAAGTACCTTGTGCCTCATGAAATCTTCCAAAATGGGTTTTAGCATCTCCTGTACCAGTTCTCACCACTGTAAGTCTTGGCAAGGGAGAGAGGAAAGAGAGGAAAAATGGAGGATTATCTTTCATCCCAGACTAGTAATTTATGTAGGAAGTTCTTTCTATACCTTTAATCCACAAATATCACCCCATTCCGTATCTTTTTAACTCATTCCAGCTTCTCTGTCAGGTAAGTAAACACAACTGGAACTTTCACTGTCTTCACAGAGTGCCACTGACATTCTCAATACTGTTCACAGATTGCCAGGACCCGTGACATCTGATCAGGTCAGCTCTGCAGCCCCCCTTCTCCTCAGCCACAGGAGCTGGGTCAGGCACCTGTTCTCCATTGGTAGCAGTTGACGGGGTGGTGGGAGCCTGCCCTCAGTGGCACAGCACTGCAAGCAGCACATCACTGTTTTGGTTTTTCTAAATATGGACTAAATACCTATAAAATCTGTACTTTCTAAGAGGTTCCTTTGGGTGTGCTGACTAAATGGAAGCTCTGATGAAGCTCCACTGTGGTGTGCCAGTGTCACAGTGATATTTATCTGTGAGCTGTCATTTTAGAAGATAAAAGTGCTGTCTTGCAAGGTAGGCTTTGTAACAGACCATTATTTATTAATTTGTTTGTGGTATGCTATTTATTAGAATTTGGTTCTGTCCTCCTTTGCTCACATATGGGTTGTGGCTTACTTATTTCACAACATCAGTAAAGTTCTGAGATTTTAAATTTGGGAATTAATGTGTTAGAAACTGTGACCTCTGAGCAGAGCATAAAGCTGGGATGCACAATCACATTGCACTGAAGCCTGAAACTAGGATATGCAGCTGTGCCACCTCCCATCACAGAGAATAAAAAGCTGTAGTATCCCACACTAAACTACAGAGGACAGGATCACTGTCAGTGAAGACATTAAGGTGGATTCTAGAAGATACAGTACAGAGGAGTCAGTACTGTAATTTACTACTTAGCTCTGCCCTGCCATGGTGATGGGTTTAGGTTTCTTCTGGAGGTAATTTAGATGTTGCTAGCTTAAGGCTTTCACCTGTGCGCTCTTTTCTGAGCTGCTTAGATGCAGAGAAGGAACCAGGTTCAAAACATTCCTGTAAGCGAGATTAGGGCAAAAATTAGGTCAAATGCAGACTTCCAACATGGTAATTAAACTTTATTCTGTAACACAAAAGACCAGAAAGGAAGATGGAAAAGTAGAAAAAGCTTAGGGTAACTGTTAAAAGCATAGGGCAGGAGTTACCACCACCATAAAGTGGCACTGGCTTGCAAGCTAATAGGTCTCCAGCTTGTTCCCTTGGTTGTCTTGTAGCCTTCAAGGAGCGACCTGGCAGGCAGAGTAACAGTGACAGCAGGTCCTGCAGCAGTCTTCCAGCAGTCCCCACAGCACTCCTCCAGCACTCCCCGCACCCTATGCCACCCTGGGCTCATCTACCTGCCTCTGATGGCTTGCTAGGTACCTCCTGGAGCTTTTGCAGGCAGCTCAGCTCCTGCAGCAGCCCAGCTGTTGCATCAAGACTTTTTAGCTCCATGCTTGAGGCGAAGCAGACTCCATCTTTTAATGAGTCTCTCACACTCGCTTGTGCAGGACAGGTCCTGACAGGATACAGCATGGCCCAAGGGCCTGGAGTGACAGTAAAAATGGTTTTTATAAATAATCAGACTTAGCCAAATCCCTGGATGTAACTTGTGTCTGCATATGTACATAAGAGAGAGAACATTTCTGTAGGCAACCAGTATCTTGTCCTCTTAGCCCCAGAGGTATATTTAAAGTAATTTTATCTTCAAAGCCAACTTTGGAATCTTTTGCTAAGAGAAAGGTGAAGTTCTGCTTTCCAGGATCCAAGAGTTGCCTCTGCACACCTGGGTTTGCTCTGGAAGTCTACAGTGCAAAGTCTCTATGGCTGTTTGCATAGCCACTATCCCAACCATGGGCCAGCCTGTGGAGTCACACCCACAGCCCACACTCACTGTCCACATCCAAATGCCCCTTTAGCTGATGCTGTTTATATTCAGGGCTATAGCAGAACAGGGAATATGGAAGGGTGAAAAATTGGATTAGAGTTACCCCAATTTTTTTTGTGTGTGTGTTTCAGAGGCATTTTAATCATTAGTTTACAGTCAGATTCCTTTGCTTTGGCAATCCAATTTTTGGTGGTCCCTTGGCATTCTTGTCTTTAAGGTATGGGATTCAAAAAAAAAGACAAATGTCTGCTTCACTCTTATTAACAACCTACCAGACATCTGTTGAAGTGATTAACTCCTGGAGCATCATAATTTACATGTCTTTTTAATTATTTCGAGGCTTTGATGTAATTTGTTTCTAGATTTTTTTATTTCATTATTCCAACACCAAGCAGTGGATAATAGTGGTGATAGTGTTTTGGGAATATCAATACTGGAAATACTCTTTATCAATTTATAAAAAAGTAAAACTCCACCTGCAGCAAGCCTAAGAATTTATGTGGTAACAATGGAAGGCCAGCTGTTTCCTTGGGGGCATCAGGCACAGCATCACAGATCAAAGGAGGTGTCTGTCCCACTCTGCTCTGCACTGGGGCGGCCTCATCTTGAATATTGTGGGCAGTTTGGGGTGCCACAATATAAGACATGGAGCTGTTAGAGAGTGTCCAAAGGAGGGCAACAAGAAGGGTCTGGAGGGGAAGTCGTGTGAGGAGTGGCTGAAGGCACTTGGTGTGTTCAGCCTGGGGAAGAGAAGACTGAGGGGAGATCTCATAGCAGCTACAACTTCCTTGTGAGGGGAAGGGGAGGGGCAGGCACTGATCTCTTCTCTGTGGTGACCAGTGACAGGACTCAAAATGGCATGAAGCTTCTTGGGGGGAAGTTTAGGCTGTATATCAGGAAAAAGTTTTTTACCCAGAGGGTGGTTGGGCACTGGAACAGGCTCCCCAAGGAAGTGGTCACAGCACCAAGCCCAATAGAGTTCAAGAAGCATTTGGACAAGGCTCTCAGACACCAAGTGTGATTCTTGGGGTGACCAGTGTAGGGCCAGGAGTCGGACTCAATGAAATTGATGGATCCCTCCAACTCAGCATGTTTTATGGTTCTATCATTCTATGACTCCATGATTTTATGATTCTATGAATTTTTGTTCTCTGGTGGTTAACATTTATTTTTGTCCAAGCAATTAATTGACTGCCTAGATTATTTAATTTATTATTCATTATAAACTATTTGTTTTATAAAGCTTTGCTGGTATTCCATATAATTAAATGAATATTTCAGAGCATAGCAAGAAAAAAAAAAGTAGTTTGTTTAAAAAAACCCAAACCACCAGTTTAATCTCAGTGAGATGCTGATATTCATAAAGTTCCAAGCTGTTCTTGTGGGTTGTAATAATACAGAAACTGTTTGCTGGGTATCGATGCTGTGATTCATCACATAAAAGCACATTCTTCTGTATTACATGAGCGAAAATAGCAGGTACAGAAGGATGTACAAAGTCATAAAAAACCACAAAGGGGGAAACGGTGTGTGAACTTTTTGTGCTAACACAAAGTCTTTGGGTCAAAAATGGTCAGGGGAATTAAGATTTTCGTTTTTATTCTAGTCATTTGTATTTTGACTTGATAACGCAGAGTGCAATTTTTCAGATGGTGTTAGATGTACTACTAAAATTTTAGGATCATTGGGTAAAAGATCTCAGGTTTTCTTCTCATTCATGAGTGGGGAGAATCAGGATACAAGAGACTCTTCCAGTTGGGTTTAGATTATGCAGACTAAAGAAGAGAAAATGGATCTAATTTTGTATGCACAAGGCTTGGCAGGATCTGTGTACTGCTTTGTGATTTTGGCTTGTCTCTAACTCTGAAGAGCTGGTTCTTATCTAGAGTAAACAACTTTTCAGGTTTTTTTTTTTTCTCTTTGTTTCTACATGATCATTAGAGCCTTAAATGGGAACTCCCTGTATTTTCAAAATTACATTTTTTCAGAGCTTCTCTAGTATATGGTAGAATAAACTACTTCAGTTGGAAGGGACCTATGACATTCATCTGGTCCAACTGCTTGACCACCTCAGGGCTGACAAAAAGCTACAGCATGTTATTAAGGGTATTGTCCAAATGACATTTAAACACTGACAGGCTGGGAGCATCACTTGCCTCTCTAGGAAACCTGTTCCAGTGTTTGATCACCCTCTTGGTAAAGAAATACAGCTTTGAACTGTTCCCATACATCCTGTCACTCGATCTTAGGGAGAGGAGACCAACACCTCCCTCTCCACCTCTCCTCAGGAAGCTGTAGAAAGCAATGAGGTCACCCTCAGCCTCTCTCTCTACAAGCTAGACAAGGCCAATGTCCTCAGACACTTCTCACAGGACATTCTTTCCAGTCCTCTCACCCACTTAGTTCCCCTGCTGTGGACACCTTCATCTCATCCAAGTGTTCTTGAATTGCAGGTGAACACATGACTATACACTGGAGTAACATCAATTTAAAGAGGGGCAGGAGGAAGACCACATCTTGCAGGGGTCAGTCCCTCATTTTAGGGGATGGAGATTGATAAAGTCAGAAAATGAGGCCTATATTGATCCCTATCACTGTGTCATGATAAATATTGATGGTTAAATTCTGTCAGCAGCTGCCAATGGCTATGGGTTTTGCTCTTCTCCTTCCCTCATTTTTCATCTCAGTGTGAAAAGAGCAGCTGCCAGAACAGGTGCTTAATGTCTCTGAACACTGTCACATGTACAAGAAACACCATACCATACAGATGATATGTGACTCAAGCAGATGCTATGGACAGAAATGAGTTGTGGTAACTGATGTCATATGTGACAGCCAGCAGTCGTTGAGGACTGGAAAAGCCAGGATATTGGGCTGGTAAGGGCAAGATGTGCAGTTCCTGGCTGGAGGGAGCTTGCATGGATCTAATTCTATCACACAACTGAGGAAAAGCTTGGGTGTTTTCTGTGTGTCTGATGATTAGCCTCTTCAGAGAGTTTGGTGGAGGTGACTCACAGCTGCCTTTGCATCAGAGGTTATTGTATGAGATAATGACATATCTGTATAAAGGTGGCCTGATGACAGAGTCTCCTTACCCCAAACCACATATTAAGAATCTAATTGAGACTAAGCACTTTCCGTACCAACCATTTGACCAATATTTATCCAAGGACAACATTAAGTACTTTTGGTGCTTCATGCATTTACAAGGCCTGTGATATGCCAGTGTGGATCTTAGAAAATACTTGTACTTGGAAAAGAAAGAACATAAGTTCATAAAATCACAGAATATCCTGAGCTGGAAGGGACCCACAAGCAACATCAAATTCCAGCTCCTGCCTTGCACAATACAGCCCCAAAAACCACACCATGTGTCTGAGAGCATTACCCAAAAGCTTCTCGAACTCTGACAGACTTGGTGTTGTGACCATTTCCCTGGAGAGCCTGGTCCAGGGCCCTACAACCTTCTGAATTGAAGAGATGAGGACCTGCCCCTCCTCTTTCCCTTGTGAGAGTGTTGAAAGTTGCAGTGAACTCTCCCTTCAGGCTCCTCTTCTCCAGGCTGAACACACCAAGTGCCCTCAGCTTCTCCTCATGTGGCTTCCCCTCAAGGTCCTTCACCATCTTCATTGCCCTCCTTTGGACGCTCTCTAACAGCTTAGTATCTTTCTTATATTGTGGCACCCAAAACTGCCCACAATATCCAAGGTAAGGCAGTCCCAGTGCAGAGCAGAGCGGGACAATCCCCTCCCTCGACCTGCTGGCAATGCTTTGCCTGATGCTCTCCAGGGCAGAGTTGGCTGTCCTGGCTGCCAGGGCACTGTTGACTCATATTCAGCTTCCCATCAACCAGGACCTTCAAGTCCCTTTCCCTGGCACTGCTTTCCAGCATCTCATTCTTCGGTTGGGGTTGCCCCATCCCAGGTGCAGAATCTGGCAGTTTCCCTTGTGGAATTTCATATGGTTGGTGATTGTCCAGTACTCTAATTTGTTCAGGTCTTCCTGCAGGATGTCTTTGCATTCAAGAGAGTCAACAGTTCCTCCCCATTTAATATGATTGGCAAACTTATTTAGTATCCCTTTGAGTCCTGGGTTCAAGTCATTTATGAAGATGTTGAGGAGCACAGGGCCTAAGATAGAGGCCTGCAGAACCCCTCTAGTGACAGGTCACCAGGCTGATGTTAACCAGTTACTGATCTGATGATAACCATTTGTGCCTGACCCTTGAGCCAATTGCTAATCCATCAGATGATGTGTCTATCCAGCTGTGTGCTGGTCATTTTGTCTAGAATAATACTGTGAGAAAGAGTACCAAAAGCTTTCCTGAAATCCAAAAAGATTACATCAACTGGNGCCCCCTTTTTTGGGCGCTAAAAGACACTAACTGTTTTGCCTTTTTCGTTTAAAGGGTTTATTACAAACTGTTTTTGTTTGGTCCTTTCTAGACATATATATATATAAATGTGTGTGTGTTGTGGTTAAGAGCTATTATGCTTTCCATATATATATATATATTTTTTTTTAATTAAAGTTCTGTTTTTCTAAATTCAAAGGAAAGGGATTGTTTCTTTTTCTCTCTCCTGGCCAACATAGATATCTTAGTTCTCCCCTGAACTGTGGCACAGGACTTGCCCCTTATGAAGCCATGCTGGCTCTGACCGACAACAGCGTTGTCCTTCAGGTGCTTTTTAACAACACCCAGAATAATCTTCTCTGTCATTTTACTAGTCGTTAAGGTGAGATTGACAGGCCTGTAGTTTCCATGGTCATCCTTCTTGCCTTTGTTGAAAACTGGGACAATGTTAGGCAGTGTTGTTCCAGTTTGCTGGGACCTCTCTAGATTCCAAAGACCATTCAAAAATTTTTGAGAGAAGCTTCGTGATAAAATCAGCTGCTATTTGAGTACTCATGGATGAATCCCATCAGGACCCATACACTCAGCAGATCCCTCACAAATTCAGGGTTAAGTTGATTGGTACCATGCCTATTCCCACTCCCAGCACCTGAAGACCATCGCTGTCATCTTGTTCCTGTGTCTGGAGAACCAGCCCAGACCTCACTCAAATGTCCTCCACAGAGCACTGACTCACACTCCAGGGTGTGCTGGCTTAAATAATGAACTTTATATAAAAAGGGATGCTGCTGGCAGTGAGACATCTGAGGATCAATCTCATGCTTTCAGTCATTGCATGGAGCACATGAAGTCTGTTCAACAAACTGTCAATGCAACTTCAGGAAACTGATTGTTGTTCTTGCACCAGAAGGACTGAAGTCACAGGGATACCCAGGTAAAATGAATGTAGCACAGTGAAGTGACCCATGGTCCACAGTCTGAAATAGAGGGCAGCCAGTTGGTGGCATAGCCCAGCAAATCGTAAGCCAAAAGATGCTACTGTGATGAGTCAGTGCACACTGTATTGTGCTCCTGCACCTAGCTCCCTAGTGGTATGATAGGGACAGATTTTTGTACCTGTCCCAGGCAGAGAAAGAGACACAGAAACGCTACATGTGTGTGCCAGTCTCACTGTTGAGAAGACACCTGAGTGCCATGTTCAGAGAGTCCTGTCTTGCTGTATCTGTTTATGACAGCTGATATTGACATGTTTCCTCCAACCACCCAGCCCATCCCAGAGGGTATCCTAGCTCTCAGCAACCCTAGATGGTTGCTGATGTCAGATATTGGAGATGCTGCCTGGTCAAGTCAGACATGGTGCTTGGCATGAAACTGCACTTGGGGACAACTAAGTACCTGGGAAGAAAGAGGGGTTTTGGCACTAAATGCTGAGCCTGACCAATTATTTCAAGATCAGGCCCTCTAACAGGGAACTGAGGCCATGAGGAGACTGGAAAAAACAGGTGTAGTGCAGTATAATTATTATAGTTAATAATCAAACTTAACTGCACAGGAACTACAAGCATTATTTCCTTCCTTTACTTTAGAGGCCATGTTTCTTCACTGCTCTGACGCTTTCTGTACAGCCACCAGAGAGACTTTGAGGCCTACTTCATCCAAGACTCCCCTTGGCAGACATCACTTTGCAGGGAGCAGTGGGTGAGGCCATTTCTCATAGCCCCTTGCCCTATTCCACATCCCATTAAGCTCCTTTGTTTCATTTTTTAAGACCTGCTGACATCACATTTTACCTTCTGTCTCCCTACAGCAAGGTTATAACTATGAACTTGCTCAGCAAGGTCAGGAACCTGGTGCCCTTCCTTCCCTTCAGCAGTCAGCACGTGCTGTGTGAAACTACTGATTTAATTCAATGCATTGAGATGGCTCCCTTATTTATATAATTTCCCTGCAGAATAATGTGCTTGTTCTGCTCACTCTTCTGAGGAAAGATTTGCATAGACAGGAGGGAAGGGTAGGAGCTCTGTTTAATGTGACTTCCGTGGATGTAGTCCTAATGAGAATCCTTCAGCTGTGGAAAAGCAGGGAAGAGACAACCTGTAAGAGAAATGTCTCTCTTTAAAGATACCAAATCTTTGAAGAAATTTTCATTAATGGCTTAATTTTAACACCCTTGTTTACAAAATCTTAGTTCCAGATAGGGAGTCCAGGGATATTTTCTGATGACTTCTCTAGCTTTAAAAAGAAAAGTTCAGGGATAGCTATGCAATTAACTGTGACTTACACATGTTTGTACAGCAACAGCAAAGCTTCTGTGGAAGAAATTAAATTTCCACCTGAAGGGGAATGATTGCATAGATGACTTATTCAAATGTGTAGGTAAATAGTTTTGACATGTTTTGCAGGAAGAAACAGAGGTACATCAGTATTGAAATAGCTCTGGGTACTACAAATCGATTTACATGTAACCTTTACATTCACCTTATGTGTCTGGGACCAAAAAAGAATCAGAAAAAAAAAGAGGCTTAAATGAGGGAACAGATTTATGCTGAATTTGATCTCTCCACAGTCAGTGGTACCATGTTGCACAAAAGAAACTCCCAGCTGCTGCAGAAAGGGGAGCAAGATCATCAATAGGAGATGTCTTTCCAGCAATGCCATGTCTTTCCTGCTCTGTCCAGGCCATTCCACAGTGCAGGAGCAAAAGTGACTATTCCCATTTAGGCCAAACAAAGGGTAAATCTCCTAAAAGCTGTTCTGCTTTGCAGCAAAATTTCTTCAGTGTCAAAGTTTGGGACAGCTGGCATCTCCTATCCATCACCACAACAGCTGTGGGGACTCTCCTATCCATCACCACAACTGCAGGGGCCACTCCCTATGGTTTAGGGGAGCACACATTGGATGCCTGGAGTCTGGAACACCCTCAGCTGATGACTGTGCGCATTCTCTGTGATCAAGTCCACTTCTGGCTACCATTTCTAGTTACCAGTGCCTATCCCTACCTCACTGCCTAAACACTACTCTGATATTTTAATCTACTTCTTTCTGTTTCATTTGCTCTGCCTCCACAGGCCTGGGAGATCAGACATGGCTGGATGAGATGTTGCCATGCTCAATCAGACTCAAGGTTCATCTCATCTCAGATTCCATCTTTAACTGCGAATGATACTAAGTTTTCAGGAGAGGCAGTAGGCATTTTTTTACCTATGGGGTCTGTACGTGAGATAAGAGATCCTGCTCACTGGCAGTTAGGTCTAGAAAATGCAGTATAGTAGCTCTTTAAAAACATGTTTGTCAGCCATGGTTGTAGTCATCCTGGGTAAACTAATATCCATATGCTACTAAATCTCACTTTGAATTGTATATATTTCTGAATCTCACTTTCCTCCCTATCACTGACACTGAAGTCTGCACACATTGGCCTTACTCTTTTCTTCTTGTGCATTTTTCTGGACTGGTAGGACTGAAAGTGTGTTGGGTCTTTCAGAAGAGAGCCAGAGTCAGCAAGTCTGTGTGTGTGTGCGTACATGTAAGAAATTCAGCACCAGTTTTTAAAAAAACAAATGCTATTCACATCAGCTTGGACTATCAATGGCTCACCACCCTGCTCAGTGCAAAAGAAGTGGAAGAGTCCTTAATCCAGTCCGCTGCCAATCCTGTACCTTTGCCCATGGGGAGAAGCCTAGTTAACTACTGACATCAGCTCTTAGTTGAGGCAAAGCAGCGTGAACCTTTGCTAGATGTGTGGAAAAACTCATACAGACACCTCATTGTTTATATTTGTACAAATAGAAGGAGGGCTGGTGTTCCCCACTTTCCCACCCTTGCTTCCAAGCTGGGAAAAGAAAGGGAAAAGGAGAACGAAGATGGAGGGAGCATAGGAAGTGATTACATGTGTTCAGCTGAAGCATGTAATTTACTCGTCTTCTAATTCAGTGCTACAGTAGTGTTGTGTGGTTTCCTCCCTCTTTCCATTAACTGGTGGCTAAAATTAGAACTGCTGTTTCAGCAACAAAATCACTGACTTGCCTCACACATGACAAGTGCCAGCCTTTCACTACTGCTGCTTATTTTTCCTGCTAGAGCTCCTGTGGCAGCAGACACCCTTGAGACACAGGGAGAGAGAGGGCCTTGTTGGTGCTGCACCTGTCAAGTGCCTGGGGACCATGCCGCACCTATTATTATTTAATAACCTGCAGTGAAAATTGTGACTTATCACCCTGCAAGTTCATGCATGGCATGCCACACAGAAAATCAAATCACTGAATGTCTGCCTGCTGCAGGTGGCACTGTGAGCCTAGGTACTCCCACCCGAGGGGACAGAAATGTACCAAAACATACCATCCTTTGCATTCAGGGTTTGCAACAAGGCCAGACATTTTGCCTAAATTTGTGTACCTTGAAACACTCTGAGCCTCAGGTTCTGCTGGTAAAGTGAATTAGTTCATGCTTTGTCTGACTTACTAGCCACAACAATGGCATGATTTGTGGTTAAGGCCTCCCACATGAGGTTCTTTACACTTCTGCTCCTTCCCTCTTGTACAAAGCCAAAACAGTAGCACTTTACATGTCACAGCCAAGCAAAATAGCTACAAACCTTGTGTGGTTCAGAGCTCAAGGTGACTCTTGTGCAAGCTCTCCACGGCTGCACCTTCATCCTCAGGTGGCTGCTCTCAGCTGCCCCGTGGCTCCTTCCTGAAGGTGGGGCAGGCACACAGAGAAAACATTGTCTTCACTTCAGTCACAGGGTGCATTTAGATAGCACAGGAAATGTTGCAATATTTTGGTACAGAGAGAGTGAGTGTAAGAAGTGGTTTCATGGGCTCCCAAGAGGTGAATCACAGTTGTGGATATATCTGCTAAAAGCGACTGGGGAATCTCCCACAGCCTGGAGTGCCCCAAACGTGTGCATGCAGACACACTCAGATGCACACAGACAAGCCAGGGCACAGCCAACCCACCTGTGCTTCCTGTGCCTTTCAGTGCAGCAACAGCAGAGTTGGCAGCATGGGAAGAGAAATGGAAAGGCTGTCCCTTTACAGCAAAGTCCAGAAAACAGAGTTTCTCTGTAAGACCACCCCAGAACTCCCAAAGCAAGTAAACTCCTCACTGCACAATATGATAGCATTTCGAAAAGAGATTGCTCTGCACGCTGCAATCTTCCCAGTGCATTTTCATCTTCCCAGTGCCAGATATTTTCATTAGGGTACTGGTTCCTGTGTCCTCATCCAAATGTCATTTCTGCCTCAGTCATGTAGCATGTGGTGTGGCATCAGCCACTCTTGAGACTCAAGGAGGTAGCATTTCAGCACTCTTTTACTGTCCTGCTTTGGTTTGACAGGTGCCATGGAAACCTAAGCTGTTATGATAATGATAATGATAGGAGATGTTAGCTTTGCACAGCAGGAAATTTAAAGTCATCCCCACTCCAAGGCAGTTAGCAATTGTCTATTAGAAGTGAAAACACAAGAAGGCATCAGACTGAGATAATGCTGGATGGCTCAGCAAGGTGTGTGTGGCACAAAGTCAGAGAGACACCTCTCTCCCAGTTAAAAGTCAGGAAAGAAAACAGGACAGATGCTGGTCACATTGCCTTATGTATGACCAGAAGGTGGTCAGTGACTTTGCTGATGTCTGAAGAGAGAAGGGTGTGCAGACCAGAGTCCTGCTTCATGCAATCACAAGACTGGATTAAATGTTTTCCCTTTTTTTTTTTTAATTAGCGACTTTATTGTATTTAAAACAATAATCACAGATAAGTGAAAAGTTGATAAGTAAGTTGAAGCTGCACTCTGCTTTGCAATAGCTGAGTTCAGGATAATTACAAGCTTATCCTGGGGGCCTGCTCCTTTACTCAGAAGGATTTGGAAGCCAAAACTTTGTGACATAGTGTGGTGACTTCTTCAGAGACAAGATCAGCCCTGCCTTGCTATGACCCCTGTAGTTTCATGATATGAAGGTTTGTGTGTTAGTAAGAAGAAGGAAGCACAGCAAGGACACTCTCAAGTGTCACTTGAAGCTGTTAAGTTTCTGCTAGATCAGTTTTTGAAGTATCTTTTATGAAGATGGCTATAAATAAAATAATAATATATTCATTCTGAAAGAGAACATGGTAAGATAATTAAAATCTCCAAAGAGAATGACTGAGATGATGATAAAAGGGGGCAAAAAAATCAGGAAAAAGCCAAGAATGACGTCTCAAACAGCAGATGAAAGAGAATTTCATCAGTTATTGTCAGCTGTCATTAGCAGTAAAACACCTCCCCCTTCTTTTGTCCTCTAGAAAGTTCATTCCATTTGTTTCCCAGACGCTTTTTGCTGAGATCGGGCATTTTTCTGACCGTGAGNCTTTTAAAAAGGCGGTTTAGCTTTGACAGGTAATTTGGCACATTTCTCCCTGACATGTGCCAAATGATTTGGCAGATATTTCGCATGCGTCTGAAAATACGAGCACCTGCTGCTGGTCTACGGGGAGGCTGGGGATGGGGGGTGGATTTCAATAGTTGCTAATTACAGGCCGTGTAACAAAACTCTCACAACGGGTGCACCAGCCAGGACCTGCAAGGGCAGGCGCTCTACTCAAAGACGGACAGAACCACTCACTTTGCAAAAATTTTCTCCCGAGTGCCAGTGTCTTTTCAGCCGTCCTGGGCAACTCCATCATGTTGTAATGATGAGGAGGGTGATTGATCTGGTTTGTTAACCACACCACGTGACTGCATTTGCACAACTGTCAGACACAGGGAGATCTGATTTTCTGGGGGTAGAGGAGTTTGTGGAAACTCCACCTGAAGCTCCAGGAACACTTTTTCCTTTTAATGGACTCCCAAAGGGTCTGCTGAAGTTTAAGCTGGAGATGGAGACGGATCCTGTCACTAACANCAAGACTGGATTAAATGTTTTCCCTTTTTTTTTTTTAATTAGCGACTTTATTGTATTTAAAACAATAATCACAGATAAGTGAAAAGTTGATAAGTAAGTTGAAGCTGCACTCTGCTTTGCAATAGCTGAGTTCAGGATAATTACAAGCTTATCCTGGGGGCCTGCTCCTTTACTCAGAAGGATTTGGAAGCCAAAACTTTGTGACATAGTGTGGTGACTTCTTCAGAGACAAGATCAGCCCTGCCTTGCTATGACCCCTGTAGTTTCATGATATGAAGGTTTGTGTGTTAGTAAGAAGAAGGAAGCACAGCAAGGACACTCTCAAGTGTCACTTGAAGCTGTTAAGTTTCTGCTAGATCAGTTTTTGAAGTATCTTTTATGAAGATGGCTATAAATAAAATAATAATATATTCATTCTGAAAGAGAACATGGTAAGATAATTAAAATCTCCAAAGAGAATGACTGAGATGATGATAAAAGGGGGCAAAAAAATCAGGAAAAAGCCAAGAATGACGTCTCAAACAGCAGATGAAAGAGAATTTCATCAGTTATTGTCAGCTGTCATTAGCAGTAAAACACCTCCCCCTTCTTTTGTCCTCTAGAAAGTTCATTCCATTTGTTTCCCAGACGCTTTTTGCTGAGATCGGGCATTTTTCTGACCGTGAGATTGCGAGTTTCCTCCCTCCGCGGTGCCCGTTCCGTGCTCTGCCGCGCACGCTCCCGCGCCCCACTCCGCCCAGGCCCCCGGCGGTGCCTCACGGGCATCCTCGGCAGCAGTGTCGGTCTCCAGGGCCGGTCTGTTTCTTTAGCTGGTGAAGCCCAGGTGTCTTGTCCCGGTGCCAGGTCCCTTGTCGGTGGCGAGCGAGGAGGCACCGCCGGGCGGGACCCGCGCCAGGCGTCGGGCGCGGTGCCGCGGTACCCGGCAGCATCCCGGCAGCATCCCGGGCAGCATCCCGGCAGCATCCCGGGCAGCATCCCGGCAGCATCCCCGGCAACA